>APFE031148886.1:0-41312 GCA_000404065.3 Pinus taeda
GGTGTTAAATGAGAAGTTATGAAGCATTTTTATGTTGTTGGATTATATGTCTTAATTATGATAAATTTTATTGTTTAAAATATCTACAATGCAATATTAAATTAGAGATATAATGTATGTTTTATTCAGTATACAAATAACGACTTTTCAATTCATTTAGTGATGTAATTTGTTCATAATGTCATGGTTTTCTAATTTTATAGTTGAAAAAATTTCAATTTCTTTTGTATCTAGCATGTTATGGTTGAAAACATGTTAAATTTATACCTAGGAAAGAAAAATGATATTCTACCAAAAACATTAATGTGTTTTTTTCCTCATAAACAACTTTGTTTGACACATAAAAATTTGGTTTTATTAGCATTTTTTAAAACTTTTGAAAATTGACCCTAAAAAAAAAATCATTGTTCCAGTATCATCACTTTCATTTTGAAGCTATATTTTGCACGAAAATTTCATAGTAAATTTCATAGTCATTGCCATTTTTAAAACATGTTCAAAATTGACGCCTTAAAAATAAAAACATCATTCCAGTATACACTTTTCGTTTTTAGCACTATTTTTGATGTTTTTTTGTGGTTTTTTGGCCAGAGTTCCCGTTTTGAGTTTATAGTTCTCGTTTCAAAGTTTACATTATTAGAGGTTGTCAATAGAATGATCTTACAAATTCTGCACATGTAAAACTTGAAACATCCACACATGGGATGAAATTCCCCCCCTATTTCCAACACAGCTACAACAAAGCTCTCCACAGCTCAACAGGCGATAGCCCCTTTCAGGTAGGGTTGGGATTTTAGCCGTTATGCCCCATTGATGTGACCATACCATTTACAGCCACTCAGGTAGATTTGGATCACGTGGAGTCCAAAGCTGAAAGGGTTAACAACTTCCTTGAGTGCATTCAAAACATCTGCCAACAGGTCCATGATATATTGGAAAGGTCTAATGCTAAGTACAAGCAATGCCAAGATCAACATCGAGTGTCACAACAATTCCAGGTGGGTGACAAAGTTTGGCTTCATTTGCAAAAAGAGAGCCTTGCTAGGCCCCACTGCAAGCTTTGCCTGCTCCGATATGGGCCATACACCATCACCAAGGCCATCGGTGAAAATGCCTTCGAGCTCAGCATCCCATTGTTCCTTGGTCTGCACCCATTGTTTAATGTAGATCGCCTTCAGCCATAGTTCCCACCATTGTTGGACACATCTAACATTGTAGAACAACTCACACTAAAAAAGCTAAACCCAGACTACATGGAACAAGCCACCACTGATCAGATAATGGACACACAGGTCAAGAGTACTTGCCAGCAGAAGATCCAACTATATCGGGTTGTCAAAGCTAGCCAACTCCTTCACTAAGGCATGTGGCTCACTAGGTACCAAGTTCAGTAGAAGTTTCCCCATCTCATGGAGGCACTCAACGCAATGGGGACCATTGCTTCCTAAGGGAGAAGGAATGATCCAGGTGGATATTGGTGGCCACCTTCCTATTCCACTTGGACCCCAACATTGTCTCGTTCAATTTTTTGGTTTCCTTAATTGTAGTACAATTCATTATTTTTGGCAATTTTTCGGGTCCTGAACTTCCAGAGTTGTTTTGAGGCCCTAAACAAAGTTTTTAGGGAAAACAGAGAGAACCATAACTTCCCAAACCAACCTATTCATTTAATTTTGGCCTTCTCTTTGAGATCTTCAAAACGAGGTATTATGATAGCCAAACGGAGATCGTATGCCAAAGTTACGACCCCGAGAAGTTTATGTACCAATTTATCCAAATGGGACCCACTGTTTTGGCGCTTCATCTCCTACGGTTACGTTTTTGGAAGTTTAAGGTTTTCCATTGTTTCTCAATAATAAATAGGCCTTTGAGCCTCATTGTGACACAGTTCAGAGGCATGTAGCTGCCACATCTCTCCTCAGGGATAAGCTAACATCGCCTGAGATATCTTATTTCCATTCTGTTTGTAACCATAGTTTAGTATTTTTCCATTAATGAAATGAAGTGTTTTCACGTTGCATCTCTATGTTTATGATTATATATGTAAGTTGTTGTGTTCTTGTTTAATTTCAGATCAGTGGTATTAGAGCGATCTGCTCTTTCTTTATTTTTCTTTTCATGTCCCCAATGATGTCAGGGTATAAGGAATTAGGGCTCGATCTAGTTGAACCATTGCAGGATCAGCTTTGCAAAACCCGACGACCTCCCATGGTGGAAGAAAAGAAATAAGAGGGGGCAGGAGATGTTACTCGAAGAAGCTCTCGAGCAACAGAGCAACGCGATGATGGATAACTTTGCCCAGATCCTTTGACGGCTACCCACAGGTGATGCATCTTCATCCAACAGCCACTCTGGAGGCACCACTCCTTTTAAGGTACAAGTTAACTTCAATATTCCCATATTCAAAGGCCTGATAGATGTAGATGTCATAGATAAATGGTTAAATCTATTGGAAGGATATTTTTCAATTCATGACTTTTCTAATCGGGAGAATATTACGTTTTCACTTCTCAAAGCTGCCCCACACATCAAGGAATATTGGGAAACCTACTATGAACAAAAGGACAAGAATGAACCCTCGCTATTTTCAGTTGCACCCACTTGGAATTCTTTCCAAGATGCCATCAAGGAACAGTATTACCCTGTCGGGAGCTATGAAGATAAATACATAAAGTGGACCATGCAATGGCAGGGAAGGGGCCAAGATGTGTTGGAGTTCACAAATAATTTCAATACCCTTCGCACGAAGATGGGTATCAAGAATACGGAGCGGAATTTAGTGCTCAAGTACTGCAGTTGTCTACACAAGTACATCTGGGACGAGATGGAGTTCCTGGACATTTCCTCGCTCAGCATGGCGTATCAGTACGCTGTAAAGATTGAGCAGAAGTTTAAACAGAAGAAGCAGGACTTTGAAGCTACAAATCCAAAGCAAGGAAAAGGCACCCCTAAACCACAGAACAAGGGACCAAGCCAAGCCGGGGCTACCTAGGAAAACCCATTGAATCCGCAAGCAAATAACAACACCACAAATATGAAGAAGGACACGGGAAAATGGTGTGAGTTCCATAAGAGCTCCACTCACAATACAAGTGAGTGTCAGGCCAAGCAGTCACCCGTGGCTGTGCTGAAGGCTTCTGAATCAGACGCATGTTCTGACTCTGAATCAGAACACGATAAGGGGACTGACAAAAGGAAGCAGATCATTGATGCAGAACCCAATGCCACTGTGGCCCCACAAAGATCCAAAAAATTGAGCCTGAAGATCCAGAGGAGGGGGAACGCCTCTTCCACTCACAAATGTGGGTGAAGGGTTCTCTGCTGCAGTTCATTGTCGACAGCAGGAGTGAAAAGAACCTCATTTTAGCAGAAGTCGTGAAGCAGCTGGGCCTAAAGACTATAGCACATCCACAACCATACACCATTGGGTGGTTTCACCAAGGACAAGATCTTCACGTCAGCTAGCAATGTCGCCTTCCCTATAGCACCAAGCCCTTCACGGATGAGGTATTGTGTTACGTTTCTCCTCTTGAAGTTTCTGATGTATTGTTAGGACATCCATACTTGTGGAAGTGACATTTTGTATATGAGTCTAGAACTCGCTCTATGATTATTACTTTGGCTAATAAGTTGTACAGAATACCAGAGGTATCCCTTCCTACCATCATCTCTTTGATCGCTACAAATCAATGCAGTAAGATCATTTCCTAGACCAGGAAACTCGTTTTCCTTATGACTCGCCCCAAGGCAAGAAGAAAGTTTTGGCCACGGCTTCTAGGCAGGGCTCCTCTGCACAACAGCAACAGATGAACAAGGTCGTGGAGGAGTATAGGGACATTTTCTCCTCACCCACAGGGGTACCTCTGCACTGTGAGGTCAAGCACTACATCAATTTGACCCCGGGTGCACCGCTGCCCAATGGACAGATCTTTCAATGCTCTATTCTGGAGAAAAATGAGATCAAGAGGCAGATTTAGGAACTACTGCAAAAAGGGCACATCAAGCCAAGCTCATCACCCTATGGGAGCTCGATTGTATTGGTATAGAAGAAGGATGGGACTTGGAGACTCTGCATTGACTATCAGGTGTTGAACAAGATCATTATCTTGAATAGGTACCCAATCCCGTGGATTGATGACCTTCTAGACCAGCTGAAGGGGAGAAAATATTTCAACAATATTGACTTGAAGTCAGGGTATCACCAAGTGCCTAGCGAACCATCTGATGTGTAGAAAACTGCCTTCAAATCCAAGGAGGGTCTTTCTGAATGGTTGGTCATTATGTTCAGATTGATGAATGCCCCTGCACCCTTCATGAGACTGATGGATGACATCTTGCAGCCCTTCACCAATGCATTCATGGCAGTGTATCCAGATGACATCTTGATCTTTAGCCAAAGTTGGGAAGAACACCTCCACCATATTCGGTAAGTCTTTCAAACCCTTCGACAACACAAGTTGTGTGCTAACTTGGAGAAATGCACTTTGGCCTGACCCAATTTCAACATTTGGGGTACATCATTGATGAGGAGGGTGTACATGTGGACCCATCCAAGATAAAAGTCATTCAAGATTGGCCAGCCCCAACCACTCTTATTGAGCTCCGCAGCTTTTTCGGTCTTGCCAATTTCTACCGCAGGTTCGTGTTGGGGTTCTCTCATATCACCTGGCCTTTAAGTCAAGTCACCAAGGGCAGAGCAAAATAAAATTTCTTTTGGTTAGAAACCTAGCAGCAAGTGTTCTTCGAGTTGAAGAATCACCTCTATTCTGCACCAGTTCTCACATTACCAGACCTGCAACAACCATTTGAGATTGAGACAGATGCCTCTGACTATGCTATTGGGGCAGTTCTTACTCAACATGGGCATCTATTGGCTTACCACAGTGAGATACTTTCAGACACAATCCGAAATTACCCTAATTACGACAAAGAAATGTATTCCATTGTGCAGGCCTGTCGTCAATGGAATCATTACACTCTGGGGTAGGAAACGGTCATCCACACAAACCACCGACCTCTACAATTCATACAAACACAAGGGAAGTTGCAGAATGATCGCCATCAGAAATGGTCTACCTATCTGCAACAGTTCCATTTGAACATTAAGTATAAGAAGGGCAGCACCAATAATGTCATTGATTGCCTCAGTAGACCACTGGTCATGGCGCTGATCACTGTGCTCGACTCCTATGGGCATGAGATGTCGGGGTGGCAGCATGGTTACAAGAGTGATCTAGAATTTGGTAGCATATACTAGACACTCCTGGAAGGGAAGAAAGTTCCAAATTTTCACCTTCAAGATGCACTATTATGCCACTTGGGACACATGTGTGTTCCTTCAAGTGAGTGTGCCAATATGATTTGGGAGGCACACTACAGTTGAGTCGCTGGACATTTTGGAGTAGAGAAAAAAATGGCGGTATTACAGAAGTATATTAATTGGCTAAAACTTCGTCAAGATGTTGGGAAGTATAGTAGATCCTGCACCACCTACGTCATGAGGGAAATGATGATGGATAACTTTGCCCAAATCCTTTGACAACTACCCATAGGTGATGCATCTTCATCCAACAGCCACTCTGGAGGCACCACTCCTTTCAAGGAACAAGTTAACTTTGATACTCCCACATTCGAAGGCCTGATAGATGCAAACATCGTAGATAAATTGTTAAATCTATTGGAAGATATTTTTCAGTTCATGACTTTTCCAATCAGAAAAAGATTACGTTTTCACTTCTCAAATCTGCCCCACACATCAAGGACTAGTGGGAAACCTACTTTGAACAAAAGGATGAGAGTGAACCCTCATTGTTTTCAACTGCACCAACTTGGAATTCTTTCTGAGACGCCATCAAGGAATAGTATTACCCTGTCAGGAGCTATGAAGATAAATACATAAAGTGGACCAAGTTATGGCAGGGAAGGGACCAAGATGTGTCGAAGTTCACAAATACTTTCCATACCTTTCGCACGAAGCTAGGCATCAAGGGAACTAAGTGGCATTTGGTGCTCAAGCACTGCGGCTATCTACACAAGTACATCCAGGACAAGATTGTCACTAGCTCCTCTAACACACCTGGAGTGACATTGCATGTTGGTTTGTTGTTGTCAAGAAACTCTTTCTCCAAAGTCTTTGTTGTCTTTGACTTTTTGCATGTATGTGGCGATTCCTTGATGCGCGACCTCTTGCCTTGGGTTGATTTTGTGGGAAAGTCTGTGTGTTCCCGTGTCTCTATTTCTCTCTGCATGTCTTGTTTCGATGACATTTCCTGATCTTCCATGATCTCCTCAGCTATTACTTCCTTGGTCTCCTCCTGCTACGAAGCTGCCTTTTTTCCCTAACGTGTCCTTTCCGCCAGTTTAGTGAGTCGCAGCTGAATTTCATTCTTTCACTGCTACGATGCCATCCTTTCTAATACGGCCACATTCGGGGCATGCCATTCTGGAGGCCATGCTTCCAGTACCTCGTAAATTGCATCGTTCGTTGCTATGAACGGAAGCTTTACCCATGTTTGTTTTGGATCCTTCCGCATCTGAATATATAGGTTATGCATGTCCACTTTGAACTCAGTCGTGCTTTGCAAATTGTTGTATATTGTCGGGGACAACCGCAGTCTACGAGCGATCCATGTCTGGATACTCACCTTCATGAATATCGAAAATACCTTGATGTCATGAATCCTCGTGGCGTCCTTTGTAGCCCAGAGCGAGTTATACCACACTGCTTTAGGTAGGTTCTTCTCGATGCTGGGAAACTGGCTACATTGTTGTAGTTCCCCTACAACCAGAAGGATTGATAGTAGCAACCATGCATAATGTAAAGTCTTACCTCTCTCCTGTGCTTCCTTACAACTGGTCAAAAATTCGTTGCATAGAAAATGTGCCCAGTTGAACTAAACCCCTTCTGCACACTGCTCTGCAAGCACAATGATAAGGGTTGGCACCTCATCTGTGCGGCATTTCCTCATGAGTTTATTGGCCAGTAGCTGGGTGGTGACTTGCACCCCTCGGTCTTTGATGCTTGCTATGGCATACCTGCGCTTCCGCTTTTCCAGCTTATATTTAGCCTTCATTGCTTCGGTGAGACCCACATTGCTACTGGTGTTGGCTATGTCTGCGTGGTCATTCCCTTTAGTAGGCAGATGGGTAAGTCGGTGTACTAAATCGACCATGATGGGAATTGGTTCCTCCAACTAGAGATACCCATCATGTACCAAACCTAGTAACTGTCGGATAACAAAAATGGTGATGACCATGCGGTGATAGTGGGGGATCCACCTCAGATTGAGTAATCCCGCCTTTTCCACACCCCTTAGCCACTTCCGTTGTAGTAATTTATCTTCGGTCAACTAAGGGAACTTCTCGCTATCCGCAAGATCCCAATATTCGAACTTGATACTAGGTATTCAACCCAGCAGTTGACCGTCAAACCTTATCTCATCCAGGAGAAGCGGGGTCTGGAGTGTACCCTTTGCGACATCCAGGTCCTTTAGTATCTTGGCCGTCCCATGCCATGGAGAGATATATGGTGGTAGCGACGGTATTTGGATAACATCCTCTACTTCCTCATCTTGTGCTTCAATCTGGGCGATCAGGTCCTGCAAATCTTCCTCATCCTCGTCGATTTTAGTGGTGATTGCTTTGCCCTTTTCTGCTACTGACAATTTACTGAATCTCAGTTATACACGGACTGGCCCCATAGTATTATTGTCTTTTCAGGGTCGTAGTGTGCAAGGGGACTTTCGAACCTTGGGGGCAGTAGTTGCTTCTTCCAGGTCCTCTTGGCTCGGATGCAACTCTTCCGCGAACCTTGCTTTTGTTCTAGGCATGGTACTCATCGGAGGCCTGATAACTGGGTGGTTACTGTTCTGTACCGGCTCAAATCTCAAATATCCCAGTGTCGACCAAGGGTTTTTGTAGGACCGTGTGAGTTTGAATGTAATCCATCCCTCCACTTTGAATTCATTAATGTCTTCTTGGCAACAGATCTTTTCATATCTATCTCGAAACTCCTGCCTTAATGGCCCGCCACCCACTCTTCTTTGCCGTAATCCGAACTTCTTGTCATGAATAGTGACATTAACAGTCACCTCCCAACCTTCCCATGGGGCAGCGTAGTCCCTTCAGCATATCCGCAATCTTACTGACCGCCTGGCCCTGCACGGACCATTCTTTCCGCGCAGGCCTCCCGCAAACTTATTTATAGTCCCTCGCCTTCTTTCAACTACTTGGGGCATTGAGACTGTGCTTTCCACGACTATTCAAGTGGTCGTACCCCAGGTGCGATATTTCCACTTCCACGTGAGCCCAGGCTGCGAGCACCTTTTTAGTGCCTTCATATCTGTTATCCCCGTGTTCACTGTTGTATATGCTACACTCCTCTGTTGGTGCGGTCGCAACCATGCTAGCAGGGTCGCAGCGCATTCTAGTATCGCGATAGACGTGGCCAGGCCTAGTTTCCTTATTTGCAGAATTGCACGGCCCACCTGTGCAACGCCAATTTTCATTTTGTTGATTCCTTCTTCCAACCTCACGCATTTCCTTCTCAGTCGCGCCCATTCTTCATTGAGTTCATGAAGCTTGTTGCTACCTTGCTCATTCTTGATGCCCTCTTGTCTTATCATTGATAAAATCACCTTCACCCCCCTCCTTCTGCGGATGGTCTCATAGACCCATCGTACCCTCGGTGTTCGTAGATTCCCAATGGGTTGTCTTATCAGGCAGGCGTTGTCTATTCTGCCCCCTGCTTTGACGCGAATCGCTGGCGGAATGCATCACTGTGGTGAATTTGGATTTTTTATTCTTAATCGGTTAGGCATTTGCACCACATACATCTGCACCCTACGCCGCCGATGGACGCTCAACCCGCTTTGGCCTCCCACCCGTACGCATGTCGGCCTTCTATATTCACACCATTTTCTCCTAATATTTTGGCATGTATTCCACGCTTGTGCAGTTGTGGTGCCCAGCAGCTCTGTTTGTGCACCATGTTGTTTCGGTTCCAAGCTTGTCGTTTCGCAGCAGTTGACCAATTCCTTCGCTTTCATTGCAGCCCCATCTGTCAGCAACTCCCTTGCTTCTATCGTTACACAGCGTAGTGACCTAACCATCATATTACAATTTAGTGTGGTTACCTCATGTAATTGGTTCTACCATCGCTCAATATCTTCATCTGAGTCTGACGTGCAGGAACTGTCCCGTTCCCATGATATTCTCTCGTCCACTGTCGGATTCACTGGATCCTAATCTTGTGCTACGATATGGTAAATACAGTTCAGTTCATCGTCACTATCCTCATCGCGCACAAGCTCAGTATAGTGTGCCCCTTTGGCTGGATCTAGCAGAACAACGATGCGGAGAGACTTTTTCTCGAATATCATTTTTCGTCACTTTAGGTTGCGCACCATAGTTTGTGCACCACGCTCGGCCCTACTCGTGCCTTTGGTCGAAATGGCATTGGTCCCCCCTTGCCACATAGTTTGCGAATATGAGGCAGTGGTCCTTGTTGTGATCTTGGCCTTTTCATTTGATACACCACACTTCTTCACATGCCTCCGGTCGGGGCGCCCTATATTGCTTCAAAATTTACATCTCCAAGCATAGGTTTTGTAGTTGCGCGTGGATTTGTTGAACTCCCAACCTCGGATCCTATATTGCAGTTTCATGCAACATCATTGCTGTCTCTAATGCTTCAGCTTGGGTTGAGATATTTTGTTGTGATAGCGTCGTCCTCAGATGTGGTGTCAAAGACACCACAAACCATGCGCAGTGTTACACATCCGTCAGTGTCATGTTAGCCTCGCGGATTGTATTCTTCAATCTCTTATCCAGATCCCACTGGGTTTTACCAGGTAGCATCGTGATCTCCTTGAACCCGAAGATCGACTGCGTTTTTTATTTTGGCCGACTAAATTCTTTGTTCAATGCATCTTGGATCACCGCTATTCCTACATTCAGGTGACCGCTCAAGTACTTTATATACCATGTCAACACGTGGTCCTGCAGTGCACTAACCAGAGTAGCCTTTTTAATGTTATCATCTGTTACACCTTGGGCTTCCCATACAGCCTTTACCATGAACCAGAACTGATTTGGTTCCTCATTTCCTATGCCTCTAAATATCGGCAACTTGATCACACTCGCCATTCCACCCCTTGATGGTGGCGAAGGTGGGGTAGCTGAAGATGGGTTCGATGTAGGTGAAGTAGGTGATGGAATGGACGGCGGTGGTATCAGTGGAGTGCGCTGCTTTATCAATCAGACTGCTCTTCTTGAAGAGAACCCTGCAAGCTCCTCTTCGTTTCTCATGAAAGTGAAACTAGAGGATTATTTTCTAATCCTTCTGTCCCTCAATAGCCTCTTTCGATCCTTATTACCCCAGACATCAATGGATGTGCATAAACCGTTTTTCACACAATAGCATTTTAATCCAAGTATTCAGCGATTTGATGTACTTACCCCACTGTCCTTGGACAAAGCACCTTTCTACTTCGTTGTAATTCACAGTTGTGTCTATTGCAACTCTGGTGATAAACCCTCCTATTATTCAATCCAACCAATGATCTACTACCCATGCGATTTTATCTTCAAATGCTTCTAGCCTATGCACCAACTCTAGTGTCCACACAATGGGTTGATCCAGTCTACACCTTCCCTGACTATCAGCTAGCCTTGCGATCCACTCGTATAGTTTTGTCGAGAAGGAAGCAAAGAAGATCTTGTGGATTTCTGTGTATACGTAGTGATCTAGCCACCTTTCCTCAGATATCCATAGATTTTTGTTTTCCTGTACCACAAACTCATGAAGCTTCTGATCCAACCAATCTTCAAGTTCTTTCTTCATAGGATTCTAGTGTTCTTACATCAAACATCCCTTAGGCAGATCTCGGTCCTGGCAACATAACCCTTTGTTGGCTTATTGGGGCCTGACCCAAGTTCGGAAGAGTTATTAGCCAAACAAATCCCGCACTACTGGCCCTTTCAACAACACTCCGCGGAGCATAGACTGAAGTCTCACCTGAGGTAGTAGGGGAGGGTGCTAGAACCAGGTTTTTGCACCTTTGGGATGTCTTGATGTGGTTTGGAGGGTTCGCGAACCATTCTGCAACCTCGTGCCACTCGGTACTTTTGTCGATCTTCCGTGTAGATCCACACAGATGCACATTCTTATTAATGAAATTTATTACATATCTGATCTTCTTCTTACAGTCTTTAAGCAAAAATTTAATAATAAAACCCAGAGCATGCAATCATAATTAAAAGAGGCAGTGCATAAATTCAAAACATAAGAAACAGCTAGATTCGCAATAAAGCACACAATGTTTCAGAAATTCTTATCTTTATTTATCTTTTGTCAATACAACCAGATCCACCCTGCGCACTCAGCGGCAGGGGTCCGCGCACATAGCTACGGACTCTACCAGGCCTCCGTGTACACAGCTGTAGAGCCTCTATCTATCTACCAACACCCTGGACTCAGACTTACAAACACAGAGAGACTATTGCCTTCATAAACCCATAACTTTCAAGATCAAAACCCAAAAACTGCCTTCTAACCATAGAGCCTTGCTCTATTTATACATCACCATGGTTCGCGGACCATGGGCAGGCCGACTCACTTCCTATTATTTTATATTACTTTCGGGCGAACAACCCTTTGACTTGACTCATCACAATTCGCGCTTTGCGCACTTCGCAGAGTTTTGACCTTACTTTTACCCAAAATTGTGAGCTTTGAGCCCCAAAACCATTACTCGAGCCCTCCGCTACCCAACACTTCACACGGCATATTGATGCGATGTAAAATTTAAGCATAAGTTTAAATAGAAGAAGCGGGACTTTGGAGCTGTGAATCCAAAGCAAGGAAAAGGCGCCCCCAAACCATAGAACAAGGGACCAAGCCAAGGCGGGGCTACCCAGGACAACCCGCCAAAGCCGCAAGCAAAGAAAAACACTACAAAGATAAAGAAGGACATGGGAAAATGGCGTGAGTTCCATAAGAGCTCCACTCACAATTCAAGTGAGTGTCGGGCTAGGCAGTCACTAGTGGCCGAGCTGAAGGCTTCTGTATCAGACGCCAATTCCAACTCTGAATCAGAACCTGATAAGGGGACTGACTAAGGGAAGTAGATCATTGATGTAGAGCCCAATGCCACCGTGGCCACCACAAAAATCCATAAAATTGAGCCTAAAGATCCAGAGGAGGAGGAATGCCTCTTCCACTCACAGATGTTGGTGAAGGGTTCTTCGCTTCAGTTAATTGTCAACAGCAGCAGCCAAAAGAACCTCATTTTAGCACAAGTCGTGAAGTGGCTGGGCCTAAATACTACAGCACATCCACAACCGTACACCATTGGGTGGCTTCACCAAGGACGGAATCTTCGCGTCAGCTAGCAGTGTCGCCTTCCCTATAGCATCAAGCCCTTCAATGATTAGGTATTGTATGACGTTGATCCTCTTGAAGTTTTTGATGTATTGTTAGGACAACCATACTTATGAAAGTGACATGTTGTATATGAGTCTAGACCTCGCTCTGTGATAATTACCTTGGTTAATAAGTTCTACAGGATACCGAAGGTAGACCCTCCTACCACCATCTCTTTGATCACTGCTAAGTAATGCAGTATGATCATTTCCCAATCTAGGCAATTCATTTTCCTTATGATTCGCCCCCAAGGAAAGAATAAGATTTTGGTCACAGCTTCTAGGTAGGGCTCCTTTGCACAGCAGCAACAGATGGACAAGGTTGTGGAGGATTACAGGGACATTTTAGCCTCACCCACAAGGGTACCTCTGCACTATCAGGTCAAGCACTCCATTGATCTTACCCTGGGCACGCTACTGCCCAATGGACCGATCTCTCGATGCTTTATTCTGGAGAACGATGAGATCAAGAGGAAGATTCAGGAACTACTGCAGAAAGGGAAAATCAGGCCAAGCTCATCACCCTGTGGGAGCCCGATTATATTGCTATAGAATAAGGATGGGACCTAGAGACTCTATATTGACTATCGGGTGCTGAACAAGATCACTGTCTGGAATAGGTACCCAATCCCATGGATTGATGACCTTATAGACTAGCTCAAGGGGGCCAAATATTTCAGCAATATTGACTTGAAGTCAGGCTATCATCGGGTGCCTATCGAACCCTCCAATGTGTGAAAGATTGCCTTCAAATCCAAGGAGGGCCTTTTCGAATGGTTGGTCATGCAATTCAGATTGACAAACACCCCTGTAGCCTTCATGAAACTGATGGATGACATCTTGCAGCCCTTCACGAATGCATTCATGGTGGTGTATCAAGATGACATCTTGATCTTCAACCAGAGTTGGGAAGAACACCTCCAACATATTCAGCAGGTCCTTCAAACCCTTTGACAACACAAGTTGTGTGCTAACTTGGAGAAATGCACCTTTGGCCTAACCTAGTTTCAATATCTGGGGTACATCATTGATGAGGAGGGTGTACATGTGGACCCATCCAAGATACAAGTCATTCAATATTGGCCAGCCCCAACCACTCTAATAGAGCTCCGCAGCTTTTTGGGTCTTGTCAATTTCTACCACAAGTTTGTGTTGGGGTTCTCTCATATAGCTTGACCTTTAAGTCAAGTCACCAAGGGCAAAGCGAAAGCAAAGTTCTTTTGGTGGTAAGGCAAATAGATCTATCTGTAGCTCTAGTTCTTATATTTGGATTGAAGCCTTATGAAATTCTCCTATTTCCTTGAACTTTTTCCCAGTAGCGATAGACATGGACAAGTCTTTGGTTGGGCTTATACAAAGATCAAGTTGTTTAGAAAGATCAATGTTTATACAATTGTGAGTACTACTAGAATCTACAAGTATATTGATATTTCTGCCTCTTATGAGTCCTTTGAGATTTAGAGTTTTTTGGCATAATATACTCCTCATGTTTGTTGGTGGTGTAGTAAGCTTAATGATCCTTCTTGGAGATTGGATTCTCTTCTTTCGAAGATGTAGTGGAACATATTTTGCAGCTTCTTGTTGTTCTTGATCTTTGGGAGAGCTACTATTTTCATCATGGTTTTTCCAGTTACATGAACTTGCAGCTAATGACGGTCCCTCATAATATAAATATTCACTGTGTGTGAAAATAATTTCTTCATCACGTTCATGTATTTCAAATTGCTTCCCGTATACCATTTTATAATAGCACGAAGATGTGTCTTCACATTTATGTCCTAGCATCTAGTTTTTTCCACATTTGAGACAATTATTTTTCTTTTTTATATTTTTTTCTAACTCATTACTTAAAGTGTTTGATTCCTTCTCGACTTCATAAGTATATAACTTCTTGTTAAGGCATTTGTGTCCTGATGTCCATTTGTCTCCACAATACCTACATTTGTTAGTTTCTTTTTTTCCCAAGTGTTGTTGTTGGTCCTCATCTTCCTTGAATGATGACATTCTGAACTTATGTTTTCTCTCTATAGTTATTGTTGCATGTCTACCTTCTTCAATAGTTTTACGTTTATATAGCTTTAATTCTTCTCGAATATACTCTTTAAGCTCACACCTATGCATTTTTTGTAGTTCTTCGTCTAAGAACCCCCTTTGTCTTATAGCTAATACTTCTCACTCATGGGTATATTCGCTTACAGATCCTTTTTGTTTAAGTTGAATGAATTTTTTGTAAACATCGTCTTCTTCTTCATCATGGAACCTTTTGAGCAAGGTGCCTACAATATTTTTCCAATTGAACGAAGGAGCCTCACATCTGTTGGACCACCATAGGAACAAATCATATGCTTTAACTTCCAGGTTGTTAAATGCATTCATAACCTTCTCTTGTTTACCTATTGGCGAGTTTGCTCCGAAGATGGCATCCATTTTATTTACCCACACAATGGTGCCCTTATCCTCCTTACCATCATACTTAGGTAATTCCATTTTAATTATTTGGTAGTCTCTTTCGGGAAATTTTGTATAGTACTCAATTCCTTTGATATATGCAGTATTCGTGGGACTTCGTGCATCGATAGGAATTCATGACTTGGAAATAATTCGCCTTCTGGAGTCTTGGGACTTTGTGGTGACTCTCCTGTGCTTAAGGGATTAAAGGGTGGATTGACTCCTCCCATAAACTGGCTCACCGTGTTTTCTATTTTTTTTATACTAATTGTCATTTGGTCTTGAGTGCTAATTATCCTCTTTTGGTTTTTTCTGAATTCCTCCTGTTTTTTTTCAACATTGTCAAGGCACTGGCACATTCTATCAATTTCCTCCTGAAATTTCCTTGAATTCGCATCGTCATGGCTACTCCCCATTTTGTTCTTCTTTTCCGTAGTAGACCCAATTTTTATTTTTATTTTTTTAATTAGATATATATTATTATTATTATTATTATTAAATTTTATTTTTATTTTTTATAATTAAATTAAGTAAATTATATAATTGATTATATTGTAACTATATGTAATATATAGTTAATATATGTAATTTAAGTGGTTCAAAAAGTGTATTATAACTATATGTAATATATAGTTAGTATATGTAATTAAATTAGATCGAAAGGTGAACCGAAGAGTCACATTGTTTAACAGGTTGACCCATAGTAAGGACAAAATGGGTTTAGACGGCATCGGGACAACAGAATTCAATGTCGAGGCACATAGGAATTTCCTTCGGAACTGTGGTGGTTGTTAGTCAGTCGTTGAGCAGCGGCTTGGACGACGAGACAAAAATGACAGAGGGAATGACGGGAGCATACGACAGAGGGGACAGCAGAAGCCGGAGTTTATGGAATGAAGGTGAAAACGCAGGACGACACAGGGGCAACATGCAGACCAAGAAAAGGTGGCGAGGAGTGAAGGCACAGACCGGTGGAGGGATCATAGTTGGAAAACGATAGTCAGTCGATAGCAAATGCAGCAATGGGTCAGTGGGGCCAGGATTGACTTGGACGGTGGCACTGTCTTGGAATTATGTGCAGAGTAAAAAAAACAGGTGATAATTGTTGTGGAGAACACAGGATAGGTGACGGCATTAGCATACGAGATACACGTAGCGAACGGTCAATAGAGAAGGGAGAAGATGTAGCAGTTTGGTGTGGGGAGAAAAAAAACACATCCAGCGGGTTCTGAAGGGGATTGTGTGTTAGCGGGATTGAGAGTGGTGGAAGCAGAAGAGCAGTGGAGCAGTAGCAGGCAGGAGATATGTGATGTTGGCAACCGAATGTCTCAGAGGAATGAGGTTGGGCTCTGATACCATTGTCAGAAATTAAACACGTATGCATGAGAGAATATGTGCGTAGATTGTATTTATCGTGAGTAAAAATGTTATTCTAAAATAGGCATTGACAGGTCATAAGGGTTGATTGGTCATGCCTTTTGACCTTTCACTTACATAATTAATTTCATTAATGTTAAATATTAATCAATTAGTTAATTATTATATTATGAATTATTTATTCATAACATGGCCCCTAATCATAGGATTATGGGCTAAAGTGCCCATGCGCTTATCACATCGCCTTGTCCATTCGATGTTCAAAAAATAGTAATGGGCAACGAGCGGTGAGCAATAAGCGATAGGGATGCAATGCCCCTAGTCATAGCCCCAAGCATTTGTTATAAGGGCACTTAAATAAAGTGCTAAGGTCACTGTGTATCAGACCCTAGCATGATCTCGATTACCAAATCTTTGTAATACCCGACATCCTAGTCCGGATAATAGAAAGTTATTTGTTTCAAAATTTCTTGTTTATTGGATCAGTTATTGGCAAATCATGTTTTCCGTTTCGGTGACTCCTAATACATGAACGAGCCATGGTCTATCAGAGTTGCCAAAAGACGTCTATCAGAGTTGCCAAAAGACATGGTATCATGTTCAATATTGAACATGCAAGTTGAGTGAATAAATGGTTGGTAGAGCCCAAATATGTGCAGGATTTAAGCCCCGCCCTAGATCAATTGGCACATATATTCTAACAATTGATCACCATTGATCAAGTTAGGGCTCGTTATCGAACGACGCATGTTGATCGCTACCCGCCTCTCTTGTCTTAAGGGTTAACAGGAGGGTGTGGGTCATGATGTGGACACGTACAAAACTACTAACAATTTTTGGTAAGCCAATTGATGGTTGTGGTGCACCACAGAACCCTCCCCTCCCTACCCACCCAATGTATAATATTGTTGGGGAGGAGGGGCGGAAGACACAATTCAGGTTGTTTTTTTTTTAAATGGTTTCGACATGCGAACATGTGGCGGTCGGGTCAACAAATGTGTGACGTAGGTGGGTGCCAACAAGGCAAGATGTGAGGAAACATGGCAAAATAGAGTAGGATACAAGTGGCATAGGAGGACAAGGATCAAATGGATGACAGGTGGCAGTCTAGTCAACATTGACATGGAAAGTGATTCAACAAGATGGTGTGGCACGTAGCACGTGCACAAATGAAAAGGTGACAAGTGTCACTCGTATATGGTGTTTTTGGGTTGCAAAGTGGGCCAGTTTTGAGTGACACGTTGCATCATCCAAAGGTGCCACATGGCATGAGGATGTCACCATGACAATACCATGATGTCAGCAAAAATTTTAGCTCGAATGGTTAAGTGCATGGTTGTGTGACATGGTCCTATCTGTCGAAGCAATAAGCCCCCAAGGGCAAGAGTGATTGGAACCATATCATGTGGCCTTGATCCAATGAGCAGAATATATTAAAGGTCAAAGTGCAATCACAAGTTCAACGTCAAAATTACCATGAGTGACAACCCATGGTTATTAAATTACCTTAGGTAGTAAAATTCTCTTGTTGGCAATATTCAAGCCATTGCACCATAAAATATAAATACACATCCAAAGGTAATGAAATGTGTGTCGTTAAGATTGTGTGCACATCTGAATGAAATTGATGGTATTTGACGTAGAGAATCGAAAGTTACATGGTCGAGTTTGTGTGCTTTGTGACAGGGCTGAATTTCCTTTTTTACTTTTTCATTCTTTGTGACAGGGTTGAATTTCTTTTTAGTTTGGTGACCTAGGTTATATTTGCGCTATCCTTAAAGGATAAACTATAGAAAGGATGAAGGCCGAAGAGGATATTTAGCCTATGTTGGCATTTTTGTTCAATTTTGTATGCTAAAATGAAGTTCGCATCAAGTCTAATTGTTTTCTGTATAATGTTGACCTTGTCAATTTTTGTCAACATACTATGTTGTGTTTTTGTCTGCTACTAAGATGTTTTTGATACCAAATGAATTAGAATAAGGGTATTAGTACAAAGATCAAACTAGAACAAAGAAATAGGTCTATTTGTTGAAGATCAATATTAATAATTGCAAAGATACATGAAGTTGCAAGTGTTGCAAGTCAGAGAATTAAATTGCAGAAATCAAAGTTAAAGTTGCAGATTACTAAGATCAGAAGAGTAAACAAGATTGCAAAAGGAGGGAAATTTGTATCATAATATTGAAGCATTTCCTTTGATGAATGAATGAATCTTGTCTTAAAATATTATGAAAGGGAGGTCCATGGTGTAACTATTGGGGGTTGTTTCTTGTAAAATATTAGGGAGTTAGTGCTTCCTTCAAGTTGGAGCCTATAAAGATCAGGGAGTTGGTGCTTCCTTCAAGTGGGTGCTTGTAAATTCATGGGATGGATGTCCCTTTATGGGTGCAACTAGGAATTTGATGTAACAGTAGGTTGCGACCTACAACAATATTTATAAATAAGTTTTGTGGTTTCACCCTTTATGGTTTTCCATGTACATCTAATGTTTCTATGTGTTTTTTACATGATTGATTGCAGAATGCATCGAAATATTGAATATTGTTAATAATTTTAGATCTAAGACTTTTGTGATCCATAATGTAGAAAACAATATTTCAGATTAATCACATTGTAAGGATTGGGTCGATGTTTCGAACCAACAAATGTGGTTCATCCTTAGGACAATGTGAGAAATCAATCGATCTAAGAGAACAAATAGCATGGATGCATCATTGTTCAGTGTTAGCCGTTCAAAATTAGTCGTTGGTGAAATAACATTATTTAGGAGTAATTAACTAATATTTAGTTAGAAACTAGCTGTTATGTAATAATTAATTATTTAATATCGAAATTGTCAATAATTTATCAATTTAAATAATAATATAAGAAAAAAAAACCTATTTATATAATATTATAAGTTAGGTTGACCTAATCAATGTGAATTAGGAAGAAAACTAGCCGTTATCATGATATAAAAAATAATAATATTAAAAATAAATAATATTAAAATAATAATAGTTTATTTATATAATATTATTAGTAAGGGTTGACCTACTAGGTAGAAAACTAGCCTTCATAATAAATTAAAAAATTAATTTATATAATAATATTTGGTGAAAATTAGTTGTTATGTAATAAATTAGTTAATAATAATATCAACAATAATTAATATATTTATCACTTCAAATAATAATATTATCTAAGAATAAATTATAATATTATTAGTTAGGGTTGACATATTCAATGTGAATTATGTATAAAACTGCGGTTATGATATAATTAATTGGTTACTAATATTATTAAAAATAATTAATAAATTTTGGTTGATAATTAGTTGTAATGTAATAAATTAATTATCAAATTTTATAATACTATGACCTAAAATTTTAGGTCATAGTATTATAAAATTTGATAATTAATTTATTACATTACAACTATCATATTTTATTAATTATTTTTAATAATATTAGTAACCAATTTATTATATCATAACCACTAATTTTCAACTTCCCTTTTTTTGAGTTGTGCGCGCTTTGCTAGGTCTTCTTCGACGCGCTCCCTGTTTCGGTCCTCGGCCCCTTAGCATGGCCCCTCCAGAGGCTCCACCGGAGGAGGCCGCTCTTCAGCAGGCCTTTTCAACACTAATTAGATCATTATCGCCACAGATACCTCACCCTACAGTCTCTAAATTCGTGAAAAAGCTTGATGGATTGCAGGAAGTAAACTTACGTCCAACCCTGCCTCGCATGGTTGCCCTTGTGCTAGCAAAACGAGGACTCATTGGGCAATTTACTAGACTCTGGCCGTCGCCAAAAATAGTGCAAAAATGGGTGGAAAGGCACTGGTCTGACAAAACTCAAAGGAAAATCTCCATTAGATTTTGTGGGAAAGGGTATTTCACCTTTCATTTTGAAACAAAAGAAGATAAAGACTTAATCTTCCGGAATGGACCCTATTTTCTGGACTCAAGAGGATTATATCTCAACAAGTGGACTCTGGATTTTGATCCCAAGTTGGACATACCAAGTGTTGTTCCTGTTTGGGTCCGGCTACCTCACCTTCCCCTTCACTGCTAGGGAGATGAATCAGTTCAAGCTATTGGAATTGTTGTAGGAAAATACATCCATCGAAGTGAACCTAAGGACAACATGTAGGCTTGTGCTCGCATTTGTGTAGAAGTCGATTTGGGCAAAGGAATACTAGAAGCCATCAAACTCAAGGGAGATGAAAGGACTCACATTCAGCAACTAGATTATGAGCAGATTCCATTCAAGTGCAAGGTATGATATGAATATGGCCACTTTGCTAATCGTTGTACTAAACTAGTAGGTGTAGAAAACACTCCGCAAGAAGAGTAATGAGAAACAGTGAAAAAAAAGAAAGTTGCCCCTACGCCCAAGCCAAACCCTGAAGCTGGTCCTTCTTCTCATCCAACACCCAATCCTCCACCCTCCTCATCCCTCCCTAATTCTCTAAACCATGTTCACCAGCAAGATACTCAACCCTCTTCTCCTTCGTCCAACCCATTCCACATCCTCTCCCCTCCTGAAGATATTCCTACACCTGTGGTCCAATCCCATCCTTCAGAATCCCCTCTCCCTCTGATTATCTCCTCCTCCCTCCCGCCTGACCCACCCCCATCCAGAATCACTAGAAGCAACTCAAAGGAGCATGGTGCAACTCTTGACAATCAAAAGAAAATCGGACCAGGAAGGAAATCAGCTAAACAACACAGAGATGAAAATGCCCAGAAGGATATAGCAATGGGCATCCAGAACCCCATAGAGTCCTACATCTTAGGACAAATAGACAAAGACTCAGTAAACAAGGATCAGGGAGGGAGAGCAACTCCTCGCAACTCTCATTTGAAATGATGAAAGTCCTCTCATGGAATAGCAGGGGACTAGGGCACCCCTCCAAATCAAATGCCTTAAAAGACCTAATCAATCAAGAGAAACCAAAATTTGTATTAGTACAAGAAACAAAGCAGGGACAGCAAGAAATGAGCAAAATCATTGCACAACATAAGCAGTATAAAGGATGTGCTTGTGAATCAAGAGGAGCCTCTGGGGGAATTTCTACGCTCTGGCACCAAACTAATTGGAGTAACACAGCAGGAACAATAAATCAGCACTGGATAAAGACTATTTTGAAGAACAAATCAAGCAACCAACAGATAGTCATTTACAATGTCTATGCACCAAATCATTATAGACATAAGGAGCAATGTTGGGACTCCCTCAGCACAAACATAGCAGAAGAAGATAATAGAAACATTATTCTGGGGGGGGATTTAAATCTCATTTTGCACTCTAATGAGAAACGAGGAGGTTGCTTCTCCCCAGATCCATATAGAAATCAACTAGAAGCTATAATGCAAGATGGTGATCTTGTTGGTGTAATTCCAAAGAACCGCAAATTCACCTAGAATAATCGTAGGTTGGGGAAAAACAACATTATGGAAAGACTGGACATAATTCTGGTGAATGTAACCCTCCTTTCCACCTACTCTGTTGTTTATGCCTCCATCCTCCCTTTCATAGCCTCAGACCACTACCCTACCACATTGACTCTTGAATCCCACTGCCCTTTGGGGCCTCTCCCCTTCAAATACAGCCCACTGTGGAATGAAAACGCAGCAGCCAAAGATATTATTCAACATACCTAGCGATAGCACATTGAAGGATCATCAGGTTATATTTAGGAAAGTAAAATTAAAAGTGTAAAACACGCTCTTAAGGATTGGGAAAAAACCCATTACAAAGAGTCAGAAAAGGAGAAAAGAGAGGTAAAAGCCAAGTTAGAAGAACTCCATAACACAATGGAAAAGTGAGGATACCAGCAGGCAAATAAAAATCATGAAGACAACCTTTACAGCGAACTTTATCACATCAGAAGAGAAGAGGAGTAGAAATGGCGAATCAAGTCAAGAAAGTTATGGTTGAAGGGCGGGGACAGAAACACGACCTTTTTCCACAAGCAAACCACAGTCCAGAAAATTAAAAACAACATTACATCTAGCATAGATAGTGAAGGAAATCAACAAAGCATCCAAGGTGATATCAAACAAGCTGCTTCATATCATTACAGAGAACTCCTAACTGAAATGGAGAAGAAGAAGATTATGCAGACCTTTTACAATATCTATCAAATAAGATCACTACTGAAATAAATGAAAGTCTGAACAAAGAGATAGAGGAAGAAGAAATAAGAGGAGCCATCTGGGCCCTCCAACCAGACAAAGCACCTGGGCCGGATGGCTTCCCAATTTGCTTCTATAGAGCTCATTGGGAAATTATTAAAAAAGACCTCATCAAAATGATGAAATGGATTCAATGCAAAAAGAAAATGGGAGGCTACACAAACTCTACCCACCTAGCCCTCATACCCAAGGAGAATCGACCCACCAACTTCTCCCGTTTCCGTCCCATATCCCTTTGCAACTCCTCATATAAAATCTTTACTAAAGTTTTAGCAACCCACCTTAAGCCTTTACTTCCTACGATTATCTCTGAAAACCAAGGTGGGTTTATGGCAAATAGGAAAATTTCATACTCCATTCTCCTTGTTCAAGAAGCAATCCACTCTAGCCATACTAGGAATGAAAAGGGATTCATCTTGGAGTTGGATCTGGCGAATGCCTTTGATAGGGTCAGGCACTCTTTTCTTATTTTTGTTCTCCAAAAAATGGGCTTTGCTGCTCCATTTCTGGAACTCATTAAAGCTTGTATCACGGGACCTTGGATTTCCCCCTTTGTTAATGGCAGGCCTGGTCCACCTTTTCAATATTCAAGAGGACTGAGACAAGGTTTTCCTCTATCCCCTTATCTATTTATCTTGATGGTTGAATCCTTCAGTAATGCTCTTAACCACAAGAGGCGAGTTGGCCTCATCACTGGCATAAAGTACAAAGATCGAGTCAAAAACATCAACCATTCCCAATTTGCTGATGACACCTTGTTAATAGGAGGAGATTCTGTAACTATTGCTCGAAGATTCAAAGCTCTTCTGGACAAATATATGAGATTTTCAAGAGGCATGATCAATCATTTAAAAAGTTTCATATATGGTTGGCATGCCTCAACCCAAACTCTTCATAACATAGCCAACATTTTTGGGGTACCTTGCAAGCTAAATTGGCACCATTTCAACTATCTAGGAATGCCAGTGAGCATAGGACCCACAAGAGCTGAAATCTGGGATACAACTCATGATAAATTAAAGAGAAAAGTGCAGCAGTGGGGATCCACTTGGCTTAATCCGACAGGTCGATTGATCCTTCTCAATTCTGGTCTTTCTTCTCTTCCGCTTTACCAATTCACTCTTATGCAGGCTCTAGCCATTTTTCATAACAAAATGGAAAGTATCCTCCGGCATTTCCTCTGGCAAGGGGGGAAAATGAAAAGAAGAAGTTTAACTTGGTTAGCTGGAAGCAAGTTATCCAACGTCAGGAATGCATAGGACTTGGAATTAGATCTCCTAAGCTCACAAACTTAGATTTTGGAGGTAAGATAGTATGGAGATTAATTGATGAACAGCAAGCATGGTGGAAAAGAGTTCTTGAAGCCAAATATCTCAGCAGGCCAAGGCAGCAACTATTAGATTGCAAAATTCCCGCCAAAAGCAGCACAAAAGTATGGAAACTTTGCAAAAAAGTTATCCCCTTCATGGCACAAAATATCTCCAAGGTTCCCAAAGGAGGCAGCAAAGTCAAAATAGGAGCAGACAAGATTATGGGGAACCAACCTATCAGCAGCGAGCCAGGTACGGATCAAATTCTCCTCTTCCTACACAATAAAGGAATACATTATTTAGATCAAATTTCAAAATTGGACACAAATACGCAGACTTGGAAGGGATGGAGCTTCCCTCCCATTCCCAAAAATCTCAAGAAGAGCATTGACAGTCTTCAGGTTCATCTCCATAGCATTGCACCAATCATCAAAAATGGCATTGACGATTTTCGATGGGATCCCACAGGTTCTAATTACACAATTCAAGTTGGCCATCATTATTTGTGCAGTAGGGACTATCCTGCTCCTCCTTGGACGCACTGGAAAACCGTTTGGAAGTCTGAGACCATCCCCAAAATAAAAAAATTCATATGGACCCTCTTAAAAGGGAAAATCCTTACCACTGAAAATCTACAAAATAGGGGTATAGTTGGGCCCTCCCGATGCCCAAACTATCAAGAGGCAGAAGAAACTATCCAGTACCTTTTCATCTCATGCCCCTTTGCAATCTCTTGTTGGAATGGAATCTCCCCTTGTAGCCCTCAGCCTTGGAACCCCCAGCATTCCATTAGTGAGATCATAAGCATATGGAAGAAGAGCAATCCCTGGCAGCATAAGAAGAACAACATAGCTAAAAGGGTGTGGGATGCTCTCCCCTATGTCCTTCTATGGAAAATTTGGCTTGCAAGGAATCGAAGGATTTTCAAAGAGAAGGAGACCATTACTAGGAAACTATGCAGTAAAGCTAAAAGTCTAATGCTATAAACCATCGCTGCTAAGAACACAAAGAAAATTGATATTGCCAACCTCTGTGTAGAAGAAAGAGACTTTATTGGCACCTTGGCAAACAACAACAGGGGCATTCAAACAGCAAACATCTACAGCCAACATTCTAGCATTCCTAGTTACAGTTGGAAAATTAGAGGAAAACAATATGAGTTCTCAGAATGGCTTCGGAACAGTAATTCCCATTCCCTATTCTTTGATGGCGCTTCTAAATCCAATCTGAGAGCAGCAGGGGCAGGGGGAGTCATTTATAATCCCAGTGGTGATATCATAGCAACCTTTGAGTGGGGATTGGGATCTCTATCAAACAACAAAGCAAAAGTGCTTGCTCTCTATCAAGGTCTTAATCAGCGTCAAAAATTTGGCATCAGTAAAGTGATGGTTTTTGGAGATTCTGCTGCCATTATTAGTCTCATGATCAGCAACCGTAAGGCTTCCAATATCTTAATCCAACAAACAATAAGTAGATGCCAAGCCTTAAACCACCAAAATTGGGAACTTCAATTCTTCCACGTGCCCTGCTCCTTCAACAAAGAAGTCGATAAATGTGCCAACCAAGCGTGTAGCAGATCCAAAGGAAATCTCCTTTGCAACAATGTGGAATTCCAACAACACTTACCTTGACTTTTTCACATGGCCTGTGACAGCATCTCCAAATCTGATCCCTGCAGCAAACTCAAGAAATATCCTGACTGGATCCAACACAATCCCTCCTTTGCCAAATCTCTGTCAGCGAATTTTTCACTGCCCCTCAATCCCGCAGCCATCTCTGCGCTCTCAATCTCTCTTCGATCTCGCGTCTCCCGTGACTCTTCCCTCCTTCCCCTCGTGAATTCGTCCTGCCCTTCCAGTGGTCCGCTCTCTATAAATCTTCCCCCCCTTTCGCATTTCAGCATTCAGAAGTTGAGGTCTCGATCCCCTATGTTTTTTCTCTATCTCCTGTTCAGCAGAAAGCTCTCTGTCACCTCCGCTTTCTCTCTCTTTTCCCACTGCTCCTCAGCTCCCTCTTTTTATGCCCTCTGCAACGTTAGTCACCCTCGCCCTCCATTTTCTTCCCCGCTCGTCAACAGTCTTAGCTCCATCCCTATTCCAATCTCAGAATCAGTCTCGTCAACAGTCCTGGCTCCAGATCGTCAACAGTCCTGGCTCTAGATCATCAACAGTCCCTGCTCCAGATCGTCAACAGTCTCGGCTCCATCCTTGTTCCAATCTCAGAATTAGTCTCTTCTCATTGTAGCAGGTCCCTTCTTTCCATTATCAGCAACAGAACAGCATTAAGGACCCAAAAAATGGCACAGAGTGAAGATTGTTTACATTGTCAGACCTCCAGGCGGAGTTGGAACAAATCATAGCGCACCAAAGAATTTTGGACGCCAAAATCAACTCACATGCTCGGATGACCAGCGAAAAATATGAAGGTGACCTCAATCTCTTCCTCCACAGGATCTCCTTGCTACAGGAGCAATTCAACAATCTAGTCAATCGATGCAGCCACGCTCGAGAGTCAATCGACATCCTCAAATACATGCTGGAGAAACGTAATGCACCTAGCACTAGCTCATCAAGCTTCAAGAATGTTGAAGCGGACAACAAACCATATGAGTCAACGGCTCACCAGATTAGCCACATCCATATAGACTAAGATGTACTGCAGATTATGTTTTCTTTTATCTTAGTTTGTCAAGATATTCACTTGCATATGTTTTCTAGAAGTCAGAAATGACAAAAGCTTAGCATAATTTTGTATCACAAACCACCTCCTAACTCTGTCTACGGGCCTCAATCATGTAACTCAGGAGCTTAGTCTCCCAAATCTTTTTGAAATATAAATAGCAACTGACTATGTTAAAAAAACAACTAATTTTCAACCAAATGTTATTATATAAATTAATATTTTAATTTATTTATAACAGCTAATTTTCTACTAATAGGTCAACTCTTACTAATAATATTATATAAACTATTATTATTATTATATCATGATAACGGCTAGTTTCTTCCTAATTCAACATTGACTAGGTCAACCCTAACTTATAATATTATATAAATATGTTTTTCTTAGATTATATTATTATTTAAATTGATAAATTATTGACAATTTCGATATTAATAATTATTTATTACATAGCAGCTAGTCTCTAACTAAATATTAGTTAATTACTCCTAAATAATTTTATTTCACCAACAGCTAATTTTGAACGGCTAACATTGAACAATGATGCATCCATGCTATTTATTCTCTCAGATCGGTTGATTTCTCACCTTGTCCTGAGAATGAACCACATTAGTTGGTTCGAAACGTCGACCCAATCCTTACAATGTGATTAATCTGAAAGATTGTTTTCTATATTATTAATAATTTTTAAAATTGACCATAAAACTGATTCACCCCCTCTTACTATTATCATAGTTTCTAACAATTGGCATAAGAATCAACTCCTTCAACAGCAATCTAAAAACTAGAAAGTATATTCGAAACAATGGCTAATTAGGATGGAAATTACACCAACAAATCTCCTATGTTCATTGGAACAAATTAAGCACTTTGTAAGATACAAATGAGAACCTACATAATGTCTCTTGGTGCAAATGCTTGGGACATAGTATATAATGGCTATGAAAATCCATATGTATTGGTTAATAAAGATGATAAGCTTCAGTTCACTTACAATGCTAAAGCAATGAATGAAATCCTAAGTGGTTTGCCTAGATCTGAGTTGGTTAAAGTCATGCACTACAAAACAAACAAAGATATATGGGATAATATATGAATTTTTGTGAAGGTGATAGTAAATTAAAGAAAGCCAAACTCCAAGGCAATGAAATGCAATTTGAATCATTAAAGATGAAAGAGGGTGAGGACATAACCAAATTCTTTTTTCGAGTGGATGAAACAATTAACACCATAATAGTACTTGATGAAACCATGGGTGACTCCTTTATAGTTCAAAATGCGTTAAGATCACTTCTAACCGGGTTTGATACCAAAGTATCAACCATTGAGGAGATACAAGATCTCAACACATTAACATTGGATCAATGGCATGGAACACTTACAACCTATGAAATGCGAACTTCAAAAGGAAAATCTACATCAAGGGAGGCTACCTTCAAAGTTGACAAGAAGAGCATAGAATATCTACAAGACTAGAGCTATGAATCTGATGAAGAAGAGGAAAAGTTTGTTAGAAGATTGAAGAGAGGATCTAGAAAGTACAAAGGTAAGTTACCCTTCAAACGCTTTAATTGTGGAAAAGTAGGTCATTATGAATCAAAATGTCTGTACAAGAAAAGAATGAATATGACCATAAATAGAAGAATAATATAGGAAAGTAAAGAAGGAAAAGAAGTTCCAAAAAAGGAGTTTCTATACCCAAGAAAATAGCAATTCCCCAAAAGATGAAGATGAACAATCCTCTGATAAGGAAAGAATGAAATAAACAATGAAGGATTTTATGCTGATGGCCTTAGAACTCTAGATAAATGTCGAGATGAGTTCAATGAAGAAAAAGTTGAAGTAGACCTGGAAGGTGAACAAATCAATGCCTTAACAGAAATTCAAAGGCTCAAGAAAAAGAATAAGAAGCAAAAGGAGATGCTGAAAAAAAATTGAAAGGGATAAATCTAAAGATCCATCACTTCTTCTTAAAGTATTCGAAGAAACAAAGAAAATTGAAGACACCCTTTTATAACATTTGAAAGAGAAGGGTGAGTGTGAAAAAACACAAGAAGATATAGTCTCCCTTAGAAAGGAATTAGAAAAAAAACAAGACTCACCTAAAACAGAAATTGAAGTTTATTGAAGCATCTAAAAAGTAATATGAGATTTTGAGTATTCATAGATCCCTCTCATTAAAACGTGTATGGGCTATGAAAAAGAATCAAGCACTAAGAAAGTTGAAGACAAAGAATCAATTAGCTATGTTGAAGCAGTCAAAGGACCTAACAACAATACAACCAAAGGAAATCAACAACAAGAAGGAAAAGTTTATAACAACGATTCAAATAGTCACACAGATCAAGTGAAAAATCAACAAAAACAAAGAAAGGAAAAGGATAACAAAACCACTTAGCAACAACAATGGAAAATTCATAACAACTCAAATAGCCACAAAGAACAAGTGAAAAATCAAAAGAGATTTTATCCCCCTCAAAGACAAAATTATCAAAGATTTAGAAGCTTCCCTTCTCAAAGGCAAAGTACTCCCAAGTATCAAAGATTTTTCAATGTATTGTTTTTCATGTGCAAATTTTCGACATAAAGTTATAAACTGTAGAGCATATTGTGGGAACAATCAAATCAGAAATAAAAGAAATGAACCTTATCAGTCAAACATAAATAGTAGATTTGTGAATTCACATAGAAATAATTTGAGGGACAACAATCCTTTGCTCCATTATTGGATGATATTGAATGTTATAACTGTTGTAATTATGGGCATAAAGTGTGAGTGTAGAACCAACAAATTGAGATCAACTCCTCAATTTAAACAAACTCAGGAAGAACCCTAGACCTAGAGGAATAAAATGAAAGAAGAATATTGTGTTGTCTTGTATGCCCAAAACCAAGGCAACCATTGGTATGTGGATATTGAATGCTCCAATCATATGACTGGTGATAGAAGCAAATTCTTGTCAATGGAGGAAAACAAGACAAGTGTCATTTTTGGCAATGATCCCCCAAGAAACATCATGGACAAAGGAAACATGAACTTAGATAATGGAAGAGGTAAAACTTAGAATGTTTTGTGTAGATGGGCTCAAGCACAATCATAGTGAGTGTAAATCAAATGTGTGACCAAGGGTATGATGTTACGTTTTGCTTCAAAGGTTGTGAGATAAAGTTAGAAAACCTAGGAAATGTAATAGCAAAGGGTATGAGAACCTTCAATAATGTGTACATAGTCATGGAAGAAAACGAGAAATGTTATTTGGGGAAGCATTACGAGAGTTGTTTGTGGAACAGAATACTGGGACACTTGAATTTTGATCATATTGTGAAGCTCAGCAAAAAGGGAGTTGTAAGGGACTTGCTAAAAATTTCTAAGCCAAGCAACACAATCTATAAGTCATGCCAAATTGGAAAGCAAATCTGATTGCCATTCAAGACCAAAGAAAATTCATCCACAAATCCACTACAACTAGTTCATACAGACTTATGTGGGCCCGCATGAACTAAGACTCTAAGTGGTGAGTGATACTTCACGTTGATTATTGATGATTATACCAGAATTTTGTGGGTTGCATTTCTAAAGGAGAAATCTAAAGCATTTGAAAAGTTCAATATTTTCAAAGCCATCATTGGTAACCAAACTGATTGCAAACTAAAGTGTGTAAGGTCAAATAGGTGTGGGGAGTTCAATTCAAATGAGTTTGATAACTTTTGTGAAGAACATGGCATAAAAAGACAATTCACTGTTGCTAACGCCCACAACAAAATGGTGTGGTTGAAAGACAAAATAGGTTAGTGCAACAATTGACAAGGGAAACTATGGAAGAAAGGAATTTGCCAAATATTTTTTGGGCTAAAGTTGTTCATACAATAGTTCATATTTTAAATAAAGCTCACTTCAGGCCAAACAATCACAAGACTCCATATGAACTATGGTATGGAAACTTGGCCACAATAAAGCACTTCAAATTCTTTAGTAGCAAGTGCTACATCAAGAATAATGAAGACAATCTTGGAAAGTTTGATGTAAGGGGTGATGAAGAAATATTTTTAGGACATTCTAACGAGAGAAAGGACTACAAATGTTACAACAAAAGGCTATGAAAAATAAGTGACTGCATTGATATAAAAGTGGATGAAGAGTTACTTCGCAAAAGCAAGCAAGCAAGATTTAATGGTCCACTTGATCAGACCAACAGTAAAGATGAAGTAGAACAACATGAAGAATCAAGAAAAGAGGAAGAAGCAAAAGCAGAATGTGCTCACTCAAAAACTCCTTCAAGGTATATACAAAAGAATCATCCTACAAATCAGATTGTTAGTGATAAGGAATCAAGAGTTCAAACTCGAAGACAATTAATCAATACCTACAATCAAACACATATTGCTACGTTTTCCATGATTGAACCAAAATATTTCTCTCAGGCGAGCCAAGATGAGCATTGGATAAAATCTACGAATGAGGAATTGGATCAAATTGAGAAAAAACAAACTTGGGAATTGGTTCCAAGAACAATATATAAAAATGTCATTGGCACAAAATGGGTCTTTAAGAACAAATTAAATGAGAATGGAAAAGTTGTGAGAAATAAGGCCAAATTAGTATGTAAAGGCTATGCCTAAATTGAAGGAATTGGTTTTGATGAAACTTTTGCTCATGAAGCAAGATTAGAGGCAGTTAGATGTTTCTAGCTTTTGTCCGTGACAAAATCTCAAAATATATCAAATGAATGTAAAATCAGCGCTTTTGAATGGAAAACTTGAAGAAGAGGCTTACATAGAACAACCAAAAGGTTTTCATCTGTCAAAAAATATTGAAGAAGTGTGTAGACTAAAAAAGGCATTGTATGAACTTAAACATGCACCCAAGACATGGTATTCTAGATTAGACAAACACCTATAGTAGCAAGGATTCAAAAGAGGAACAACTAACATTAACCTATATAGCAAATATAAGAATGATAATCTGTTAATAATTGGTGTTTATGTTGATGACAACATTTTTTGTAGTGATGCAGATTTACTGTGCCAAAAATTTGTTGTAGATATGCAAACTGAATTTGAAATGTCCTTGGGGAACTCTCATTTTTTCTTGGATTGGAAATTACTCAGTTAGAAAAAGGTGAATTCATTTCCCAAAGCAAGTACCTCAAAGAAATGTTGAAGAAGTTTGGGATGGAAGAGTGTTCTCTTGTCAGTACTCCTATGGTCACTAGATGTAGGCTCAACAAATATGATGAATCACCAGAGGGAGATCAAACAATGTATAGATCAATAATTGGCAGTCTTTTGTACCTAACAGCCTCACAGCTAGATATTATGCAAGTTGTTGGAGTTGCAAAGGTATTAATCAACCCCCAAACAAAGTCATCTCTTAGCTACAAAAGAATTTTCAGATATTTAAAAGCCGCAATGGACTATGGTCCATGGTATCCAAAGGGTCAAATTTTCTCAATAATTGCATACACGAATGCTTATTGGTTTGGAAATGTAGATTATAGGAAAAACAAAAGTGTCAATGCTTTGTTTTTTGGAAATTTCTTAGTAGCCTGGATGAGCAAAAAACAATAATCTCTCTCTCTTTCTACTGCTCAAGCCAAATGCATAGCAGTTGCAGCAAGTTGCACTCAGATCTTGTGGATGAAACAAACATTACAAGATACATTGAAGGTAACTTATGATGAACTAATTCCCATTATCTGTGATAACACAAGAGCTATCAATATATTTAGGAATCATGTTCTTCATTCAAAAACTAAGCATATCCCCATAAAGTACCATTTTCTTAAAGAATAGGTGGTTGCAGATTGTAAAGTTGGAACATATTTCAATGAAGGAAGAAGTTGCTCATATCTTCACCAAACCTCTTTGCCCAAGAACCTTTTGAGTACTTAGGACAGAGGTTGGGAGTGATGTCTCACTCTTTTCTTCACCAGCTTTCTCCACTAGCTTTCTTCACAAGCCAAGAGGGCAGTTGTGTTAATCTGTACAAGGATGGTTGTAGTGATTCGAGACAATAAAAAACACCAAACTTAGGGTGAGTTTTCAAATCAGTAGTAGAAGTTTAGGGGAGTAGTGTAAATTCAAACACGATGACATGGTAATCTTGCATTAATGTCATTTCATTTCAATCGAAGGGCGAGAATAATTTGCAGCTTGTTATATCCTTTTAGGGGGAGAATGGTCAGTGAGAGCGTAATAGGGCTCTTTTCCATTGATTTCAAAGGGGGAGAGTAAGCATACATTGGAGATATTGAAGATGGAGAATGATTAGTCATTAACAACATGGGGGGCGGGGTGGGGGTGGATGGGGTGTGAGCAAACAGTAGCAATTTTTTCAACGTGAAGGCATATTTCATTATTTCACATTTTCCATGTGTAAACTTGCTAAAGTGGTTCAAGATATTTTCATTATCCATTAATTAGATCCTGAAGTCGTACATTATTAACCTATTTTATTACCATGTAACACTCCACTATAGTAAAAACATGTTGAGGCAATCCAACATTAAAAATAATATTTGTTAGTGGTTCCCCTCATGAGATATTTGTTAGGTCTCTTTAACCTTATTCACACTCATACGTACCACACCTATTGACTACTCTTTGTCCTTGGCACATATAGGTAGAAGATGTTTGAGTTTGCACGATTTCTTAGGGCTAGTCACGCATTTGCCCTATCCATTTGTCTACTTTCAAATTCATTCAAACCACTTTTCCATTCACATGTTAACTCCATCTTCTTGGCACTTCATCATAAGTGGTGCTCTCACACAAGAATGTCCACCTACACATTTGAATAAATTGTGTTCACACTATGGCTTCATTTTGATGAAGAGTGTTTGACTTGGAACTAGTTAGCGCTTGCTATTTTGAGATATTCTTCATATGGTTTTAATTTTACATGAATGAGTTGTCATTTTGGGAATCTATGTTTATTCCAATTACATTGTCTCATGTTACGTTTGGAGTGACAAGGCTTCTCCTAATAGATCGCTTGTGTTACTTGAAGATTATTTTATTATTATTTGAGGGTGCACTTCTTTGAAGTTGCTATGTATTATTTTTGGAGAATGGTAGCAACCACCTTGCACCATTCCCTATAGTGCACCTCTCCCTAAGGATATATTATTATTATTCATTAAATAAACCCCCTTGGCCTACATCTTAGCTCCTTAGTTCTCTCATAGAAAGAATATGTTATTATTCATTTAACTCATCAAACATGATCATAATATTATTTTTTATTGAGGTTACTGAGCCTAAAACAAGCTAAAAAACACTTCACCTAGCTTTTTTGTTGGGAAGGCAAACTCTCAATAAATCTCCTAATCAATACATTGTCAGCATACAATCAAAATGATTAGGGCCACCCAGGAGCCCTCTATCCATAAATGGAATGAAAGTACAAACTCATACATTGTCAATTATCAACAAAAGAAAACAAATGCAAAGTTGGATCTCAATTCCACTAGAAATATTAGACTGTTTCCAACATGAATTCCAAAATTTTGACATATCAAGTGATTCATAAATTCTCAATCCTAACACAACTCCTATGCTCTTGATACCATGACTACTTTGTCAATGAACCAAATTTTTTTATATAGAATAGGATCAAGACAATTAATACTCTAATCATTATCATAAATATGAAAGTATTCATTGAGGAAACCATGTTAAATTTGCAGGCCATATTGCTACATAATAAAACTTCAATCCTCGTGTACTGTGTATGGTAATGTAGAAACAAATTTTTGTAGGATTGCATTGAATAACTCATGATTATATCACCACATCAATTAATACTCTAATCATTATCATAAATATGAAAGTATTCATTGAGGAAACTATGTTAAATTTGCAGGCCATATTGCTACATAATGAAACTTCAATCCTCATGTACTGTGTATGGTAATGTAGAAACAATTTTTTGTAGGATTGCATTGAATAACTCATGATTATATCACCACATCCTACCTAGATTTACTAAGAAATATTGGCATATAGTTGTTTGTTGGTATAGTTTGTTCCTCAGGAACAATCATTTCTTCCAAATAGCATTTGTGACACTTTCTTCCCCTCTCATATTTTGGTTATATCCTTCACATAACCCACCAAATGCAATAACGGATCATGTAGATCTAAACTATTAACACAAACTAGAACAAGAATCCTAAGCAAATTCGCCATCCTTATAAAGGTTCATATTTTCCATGTTGCCCCATCACGAATGTTAAGGCTAAGAGTAGATGTCTAGATGTAATCAGCTTTTAAAACTAGACCATGTGGATTAATTTGTATATTGTACATAGATATTATTACACCCTACATTTAATAATCAAAACCAAAAGGACATTATAGCTTGAGTTGTCAATTAATATGAAACAATATATGTAGCAGTGGTAGCCTATCATTCTGGATTACACAAAAAAATGCATATGCAAGTAATATTAAATATTTTCTAGGATGCCACTTTTAAAAAAAGGAAGCCCTTTTTAAGTTATAACTGTCTTTTGCATCTTAAAATGAAATTTGCTTATTAAAAAGAAAAAAGTGCACATAAATATATGCACATTCATCTCTCTAATATATTTTAATCAATTATAAATCAGAACAATAGCACTTATACAATTACTCCATGAATTTTTTACTTGTTACATATCGAATCCCTGATTGGCCTGATTCTGTCAAAACGTGAAACTTTTCAGCATTCAGCCCATTTGTTGAAGGGCCAAAGATGGATCTCCTAGAGTGAGAATACGCACAATATTCTACTGCGTGAACAATTACATCCTTTTTAAATGTAGAAACTGAAACTCCAACACCTTCACCTGCATTTATGACAATGATGATAATCAAATCATAAATGGTTGTAGATGTAAATAGTACCTTGAAAGAGGTGGCATAAAGAATCCTGAAAGAAGTGCCAAAAAAAAAACCTTGAAAGAGTTGCCAAAAATATTTTCATCCTACATAATAATGAAATAATAATAATAACATAATCTCTATAATCATTAATTTCCTAGAGAATATTGGCAACTAGTCAAAAAGCATCTTCTCATAAAGTAAAGCAACATAGAACTCGATATAGGAACTCAAATAAAAAATATCATAGGCATGTAATGAAGTCATTAGTATTTCCCTCACTTGTCGATTTATCGTTTAATCTAATTATTTAAACTATCATTTTACCATTGCTACTCTCCTCATGGAATGTCTCTTTAATCTTTTAAGTCATTACTATTTCCCTTCACTTATTGATTTATCGTTTAATGTAATTATTTAAACTATCATTTTACCATTGCTACTCTCCTCATGGAATGTCTCTTTAATCTTTTGAAAAAGTACTCATGTTTATCAACTTATATCCAAAGAAATAGTTCAAACTTTATTATAAAATTTATTATATCATAATCTTATTATAAAATTTATTATATAAGAAATATAATACAGAAGACATTGAACTTTACAATTTTTTAGTACTCATGTTGGTTCTATAAAATTGAATGTTCTAAAAAAATAAAAATAAAAAATATTAATTTATTATATGACACACTAAACTTGACGATTTCTATCATTAACTTCATAATTATTTCCATAAATATATGATGTTCTATCTTATCTCGATAGCATGGTTTCTGTGTCGACAAACAAATGCAAAAGTCCCACGGCATACCGCCAATTTCACATTTTTCTTATACTTAATTCCACTCTAACCTTTTCTCTCGAACTATGTCTCAGGAATATAAATTTTTAAATTGCCTTTCCAGTCATAACCATTTTAATTTTATACTCCATGTGTTTCTTAGACGTAATTCCACTTGAACGTCTTCTATTGAGTTCCCAGCTAGGGAGATATATTTTAAAATTGTCTTTCAAGTTATAACTTTTAACCTTTTTATTATACGTGTTTTATGCAAATTTTCACAGTAATTTTATACTATATGCTTTTTTGAGATTTAATTCCACGTGAAATCTTCCATTGCGTTGGGACTAGAGATTTTAAAATGGGGTGGCTAGTCTCCTGAAGAAGCATTTATTAAGTTATATGTACAATATATTTACATGAATACAAGCAGATAAACTGTCATATCAATCAACATCAATCTCCATATATCAAATGCACTGCCGAGCAGCATCAAGATGGTGGATTGAGCAGTAGTTTAATTAGATTCTTTTTTCTCGTAAAAAGAATGGAAATTTCAGCAAGATTTTAATAAAATTTGGCAAGAAATTTCAGCAAGATTTTAATAAAATTTGGTAGGAATTTTAGTAAATAAAAATTATAGTTGTCAAATTTCAAGATTTTGTGTTCCAAACATGTTTTTGATAGTGTTAATCTATTTTCACCATCAAAACATAATTGGTAAAATTTCTTGAAATAATTTTACAATTATAATGACGCAACCGTATGTAAACATGATCTAATTGATAAAATATATGATGTAAACATGATATAATTGATAGGTTATATGAAACACACTTCTTCCAAAAATATTAAAAAAATTACAATTTTTTTACCCAAATTTCAACCACTTCTAACCATTCCCAATCACTTTCAACCATTCGGACCATTCCTCGGTCTCAAGGGACGACGCCCAATTTTACGACTTTCGCCAAATTTTAGTTAATTTTTTGCCGAGCCTTGTAATTTATCACTTTTCTATCCTCTACGATTTTAAATTTTGTTTAAATCACTATAATATTGATAATGGCTATAATATTGATAATGGCCAGAGATATGCACGCGCATAGCAATTCGACGTGACCCGCCCGTCAGTCCTTGATATTGATGATGGCCAGAGATATGCACGCGCATAGCAACTCGACGTGACCCGCCCGTCAGCCCTTGATACTTCGATCCGACGGTTTTTGGTTTATTTTAGGGTTTCTGGTGTGAAAACGGCGCTGCAACTTGGAATCTATGAACATTTCAGTGGGCTGCAGTCTATCTGTTATAGGTTTTGGAAGTTTTCACCAAATTTTTCAGCTTAATTTACTCGGCAGTTAAAATCCACCCAGATTTATTGGAATCACAATCTTCGGTTGTGAACTCTCACAACTCTCCACGATCCAAGGGCCCAGATTTTCAAGGTACAGAGTATATATATATGTAGTCAAGAGTCCATAAATATATAGTCAACCATCAATTTTACAGATCAGGATTTAACGAAAAAAAATCGCCCAAAAATCTAAATAGTATAAAGGTTAGACAACGCTTTTTTTTTATTTGCGGCTCCCTTACCTGCGCGGTTACCATCAACAATTCGATCAAAATCTGATCGGCTCGAAATTTTCAGTTCTGTGTAACTCTAAAATTTCAGCAATTTTAAAGTGTGATCGTTGACTAATTTCGAACTTCTGAATTGAACAGAATATTTAAAATTTCAATGTCAGCATTGCAAACTAACATTTCTGCAATTCTTCATCGACCATTGCCCCACATCAAACACACGTGAAATCTTCTCCACACCTTTGAAATTTTATTCTCCAGATTATATAAAAATAAAATGGCCAAAACACAATTAGATTGCCTTTACTTTTAAGTCAAAGATTAGAAGATTAGCCTGAGTTTTTGCTTGGGGCACACGAACTACAACGCTGATCCCCTGACATTCCATGTGTTTCCAAGCTTAGGGAACCCAGATTACCTGTACTCTGGCATATCTTTCTGTTAGGTTACTACACCAAATCAACCTAGTTTGGCCTACACGGCGTCAAAACTACCAACTGTGATTGATGTACTTGTATGAGTTTGCATATTTGTGTGGTTTTTACTCATCATTAACATCCAATTCTATTCATAATCTGCAGGTTTGATGGTTATTTTCTTTTATAAAAAAGTATTAAGGACCTTATTTTAAGGAGCAGTAATCATCAGATGTATTTTTCTTGATTTTTTTTCCTGAATTTGGCGATAAAAAATTTCACAAAATTGTATATTTTTATTGTTTCAAATGTCTTTTTGAATGCATAAATGAATTTAGTTTCCACAAAAACCCTTTAGACACTTGAAATGTGCAGATAACAGAAATCAAACTTACCATTCCAAAAAAATGAATCCCACCAGATTTAGGACAAAATCCAGCCAAAAAGGTCAAAAACATTTCACAGTTATACTACATGCTTTAATGGTCTATTTGTGTGGTTTTTACTAGTCATAAAATACAAATCTACTCATTAATTTGCATGTTTAATAGTTGTTTTTTTTATAAAAGCGTATGAAGGACCTTGTTTTTTTTTGTTTTTGTCTATTGAATGCTTTCTTTACTCATCTTTTCATTTTAATTTTTCTCAATGGCTCCATTTTCAGTTTACATTTTCAAACTGTTCGAGGCCATTTCAGATCTCATGTAAACATTTGCATATTTTCCTGCTAGGTTACAACATCACATCAATCTAGTTGGTCCACAAACTATCAATTATGATGATGTATCCTTACGAGTTTGCCCACAAAAACTATCACCTATGATGATGTATCGTTATAAGTTTGCATATTTATGTGGCTTTTGCTCATTCATGGAATACAAGTCATTAATTAATTTGCAGGTTTAATAGTTTGTTTTCTTGTTTTCTAAAATGCTTTGTTACATTGGAACCAGTGGGAAACCCGTTCCACTGGTTCCCGCACTCCCAGGAATGTTATCTTTTCAGCAAGACCTGCAATGGGAGCTACAGAAAGTTCCGGGAGCTTTGAAGACTTTTTTTTGGAGCTTGTAGAGAAATATGTTGAACTGCCTACAAAACATGAGCCTATGTTGAAACCTTCGTAGGAAGAAAGGTCAACGACATCCTTAACACCAATATCCTTAATTGAGAAACTGGAGCAATCCCTTGATGGGTTAAGGAAGCATGTGGCACCTCGACGTAAGGGTGATATTTGGAATGTCATGATGATTATATTTATATATAAGAGGGATTATATTTATATATTTTATATTTAAATTGATTTTATTTGATACTTTGATTCAATATTAATTTGATTAATTATATTAATTATATAATAAAAATAAATAAATACAATGATTTTTTATTATATAATATTACTGCTCCAATTAGCCGTTCTATAATTTTAGGGAAAACCTAAAGCTATTCCCGATACCAGTTTCCGTTCCACATTCAGAAACTATGCAAACATAGCTAAAATGGTACGAAGGATTAATTGCAACATAGCTAAAATGGTATGAAGGATTAATTGGGCTTTTCCTTGTAGGTTTGGTAAAATATATTGAAAGTGATTATGAGTGTAGGGAAACAAATTCAATACAGATAAAAATAAAAATAAATTAATTAAATTAAAAGAAAAGAAAAATAAAATATAATATTATATATATATATATATATAGTATATTTCAATTCTGTACTATAATACTGCAATAATTTAATGGATATTACATTATCTAAAATATGGTCATGGAAAAAAAAACTCTAGTTTAAAATTTGAGGTTCACAGTAACATCTTAAGAAAATAATAAAATAAGATCATGAAATGGCATCCTAAGAAAAGTAATAAAATAAGGTTGTGAATTTTCAAAAGAGAAAAAATGACTGTTTTTCTGAAAACATATTTTCGATTTATCTCCTTCTGGGTTCACTCAAATTTCAAGTGTAAGTATGAAGCGAACAAAGTTCCTTCTATAAATTAATTATTCCAGAAAATTACGAATATAAAGATATCCATTAAGGATATAAATAGTATATTAAATATATGAATAAGAAAAAGAATGATAATGATTTACAATGAGAACAAGAAGCTTGCTTATATATCACGCAAGTGTCTCTTCATGAAGAGTCATGTCCTATTAGACATGCCTCTTCAACATAATTATTAGCTTAACTATTATTTATGATTATTATCTTTTACATTATATTTATATTATTTATATATTTTATTCGTTACATTGCCTCAAAAAGCTTTGTCCTCAAAGCTTGTCGATGAAAAAAAGCTTGATCTCTTTTTCGGCTTCGAAAGTCTTTCTGTTTTGGAATAGTCATCATCGTCGATACAAATTGATATGATCTTCTTAGTGACAAACAAAATTGTCGCACTGAGAAGGGATCAGACCATCCCAGATTAATCGTCTGTATAGCATTCTGATCACTGGAATTTTGTAACGACTTGTTAGCATAAGACTGGATTGAGATTACATCACTATTATCCGGAACATCAGTTTGTTGTTTTGGTTCTGACTTGTTCAAATATGTAGCATGGTTGATTCGTCTGTTCTCATGATTCGGATGCCGATATGGAACCTTTTTTGTTTGATTTTTCCTTACTAGGCATGCGGCAATTTTTATATTTTCTTTTGGCAAAGATGTTGTTGAGTTTGCTATGAAAAATTCACTGGGGATGTTCATCGTTTGAATTGCAACATCCATGCGCGTCTTTTCTTCAACTTCCTTATCTTCTTCCTGAGTTGTGAAATTCACTGAATCGGTATTTGTTGTTTTGTCATCAACTTGAATTCCTACATTTGATACTTCCTTGATAAGTTGTTGTACGTGGTTTTCTAACGACTTCTTGTCCTTTTTAAGTTTCTTAATTTGCGACAGTAATTTTTCGCTATGGTTTTTAAATCGAGAAACTTCTTCATTTTTGTCAACATTGATTTTGTCAATTTCTTTTTGTATATTTTGCTTTTTACCTTCTTAAGACATTATTTTTGAAATATCTGAGATATCTTCTAGTGTTACTGAATTTGGTTTTAGTGTAACATCTTGTAGCGTTATTTTCTTCTTCTTGTAAGAAAATGTTAAAAACTTTTTCTTAGTATTTAGAATAAAGGAACCTAGAGTTTTCATCCATGGTGATCCCAAAACAATGTCACTATCGTTAAAAGATAGGGTTTGCACAGTGAATTGTGAGGTAAAAGTATAATCTCCAA
>APFE031148886.1:43394-70957 GCA_000404065.3 Pinus taeda
TGAGTAAAGACTATGCTATTTATATTAAAAAGAGAAAAAATATGTACAGAGAGGATCAAGCCTCTGAGGGAGCCATAGCAATCCCTCTGTCAAGATGCTTTTGCAAAAATTGCTTACAATATTGATCAAAGCCTGCAAAAATCTGAACAGACCTCTATATTCCAAAACTAAACAACATAAAACTGATAATTGTATTTTTGCGTGTTGACAAAATTGGAGGTACAAGAGAAAATGCGCAGTACCGAGCTGCCTGATATTTAACCGCGAAATCTGGAGCTGCAAAATTGAATTGTTTTCCCGAAGCTTCAAGAAAAAGGACTGAGACTTACTTGGATTCATCAATATCATGCTCATTGACCTTGTCCGGGGCACGCTCCCAGGTTACCATCACCCTGTCCTTGACTTCCAACATAGAGCCATCCGGAGGAGTCCTGAGGTGCAGGATATTTTCATATCCTTTCACTGACTCAGAGTCGATGATATTCTCCTGAGGCGAGACTTGCTGAATATTGTCCTCCTCATGACCCTCCTCTTCCTGCACCATCGATGAAACTTTTAAAACATCCTCTGCCAATCTGCTCTGAGACGAACTGGCAGACTTGGAGGGCGATTGTTCTGTTGAGGCTGCCTCTAAGCTGGCTGGGTCATCTTCTTCCTCCGAGAAGATGACAGTGACTAAGGCAGAGATGAGCGGTCCGTTGAGCCGGCTTTTGAATTTGAATCGGGCGGAATGCAACGAGCTATTAAGGGAAGGACCGGACTCGTCTGAGGTTTGCGAAGAAGGCGCTGCCATGGCAAGCGGAGAGATGCGGCGAGGTTCAGGGCTTTCCCGCCCCCCTGCCTTCCCCGAGATCCCAAATTGATCCCGCGCCTGGGAATGCCTCGTTTACGGGGTGCCATGTGCAGACGAAGCGGCTCAATAAACAGGCTTAGAGGCTGAGGGTATTGGAAGAGCAATTGAAGGCTTGAGTGAACCCAGAAGGGAGCCCCTGCAGAAGAGAACGAGTCCCAGACTAATGGACAATGACCAGCCACAACCAGGAGGACCCAATTTCCAACCCAGACCCGTATAACCGAGACTAAAACCAAATTTCTAACCGGGCAACTACCAAAGATTGGCCTGAGATACCAGACCCACAAATCGACCTGCAACTCGGGGCATTCAATAGCTGCGCAGAGCAACGAAGAGGAGTTGCTTATGGTAGACAATTTGGGATCGTTCTGAGTCCCAGGCTGCCCCTAAGAGCAGGACCACCCGAGACAACCACCTCTGCAAAGCCGAAGAGAACCAGAGCACATAGAGACACACTGCGGACTACCTGACCACCCTGCGGAATAACTGAACAGAGCCAAATCGAGTGAGATCCCAAACCGGCGCTCCATCCTATTAACCTCCAACCGCGTACCTTTGGCTCGAACCTGCATTAATGCATAATGAATTGCCTGCAGGAAGGAGTAATTTAGCCTTTCCTCCGGCGTCCTATCCTTCCTTGGATGCTTGCCAGCTGCCGGCTGCGCATGCATCATTAATAACACTTATTAATCCCCTGTTAAGACACCCGCATCCGGGTAATTTAGATGAAAGTATTAAGTATCTTGGATTTGTTGTAAAGCCAAATAACTACAGGAAAGTAGACTGGTATTGGTTAGTTGGCCAGGTTGAGAAGAGGAGACACTTTTAGTGCACTCAATGGCTATCCAAAGCGAGCAAGTTAGTTTTGACTAAAATGGTGATGGAAACTATACTATTGTACTAGCATCATCTCCTGGTGCATGTCCCAAAAGGTATCTTAGTTTTGACTAAAATGGTGATGGAAACTATACTATTGTACTAGCATCATCTCCTGGTGCATGTCCCAAAAGGTATCTTAGAGAAGATTAGGAAATTATGTTTCAACTTCCTCTAGAAAGAAAGTGGGGAATACAAAGGATTGCATTTGGCTAATTAGAGAAGGCTTGCCCTCCCAAAACAGTGGGGAGAGTGGGGCTTGAAAGATGTACATATTTTCGGAAAATCTCTTGCAGCAAAATCTCTTTGGAACATTTTAACTAAGCCTGGTCTTTGGAAGGAAATTCTCCTCGATAAATATATTGCTCTAGATTCTATTACAGAATAGATGAGGAGGGCCAATAAAAATATACAAGGGGTGACAAACCAGTGGAAAGCTCTTTCACTATAGGTCTAAGGGTGTTTTTTGGCTTGGAAGGTTGGCATGGGCTCATACATAAGGCTCAGAGTTGATGCCATAATGGGTTGTGGCGATGAGGTTCTTCTTTGAGAAGCAATGAATTTATTTATTCAACAGCGAGGGCAATCTGCTCTTTCCAAAATAGCAGATCTAGGATCAACTATCACTTGCAGACAGGGCTGGTTAAATGCTGATCAGCTAGGACTACTTGAAGGTTGGAAACCAAGATGAGAGAGGCTGGTCCATTCCTCAGTCAATGCTCATATTAGACTTAATACTCCCAGGTATGTGTTGATTTTCAGTGTATAACTAATCAGAGCGTTATTACAATGCACAAAATGCATATAAAGCCCCTGTTGAAGATCAAATTTTGAACCTGGTATGGTGGTGGAAGCCTTTATGGAAGTTAAAGGCTGCACGTAAAAGCATTATATTGGTGTGGTTAATTCTCAATGGCAAGATATTGACCTGGGATGTACTTCAGAGGATCAATATGCATGGGTCAGGTTATGTTACTTGTGCAAAGACAACAATGAAGATATTCAACACCTTTTTGTTCACTGTAGATTTACTGTGGCAGTCCGGGCTACTGTGGTAAAAGTTTATTTGATTCAAGGGATTTAAGGAAAAAAGTGTAAATAGTTGTTTTCAAGATTGGTAAGAAAGGCGCTATTTAAAGACTTACAAAACTCTTCCTTTGTCAACTGGGTCATTTGGAGTATTCGAAACATGGCAACTTTTAGGGGTAGATTTACTCCACTTGAGGTGGCGGCACTGAGAGCAAGGTTCCTTTACATTTCATTCTCTCTGAGGCCAAAAGTTGTCTGCATTCAATAGCTAGGTTCTTTAGTGTTTGATAATAATTACCCGTTGGTGTATTTTAACGAGGCTTGTCAAGGAAATGAGCACATATGTGGTCTGGGGTTTGTGCTTCAAATTGATGATCAAAATTTACCTTTAAAGCAAACTCCGTGCCTGGAATGAATAATAAGGCTGAATTCTTATCCTTGCTTTATTTGTTAAATTTCACTAGCACTAAGTCCCTGCCTTCAGTTCAGTTGATGAGGGATTCATCTTGGTGATTAATTGGATGATGGATTATATTCAGGTCCAAATAATTAATCTTGTGGCTCTTGCTCAACAGGTTAAGGAGATCTCTTCGATGTTCCTGTAGTTGAGTTATCAACATATATAGAGAAAGCACAACGTTATAGAAGATTCTTTATCCAAGGAAGGGCTGGCACTGCCATAAGGATCATATCAACTAACCTCCCATGAGGGTTCCTCTAAATCTATGACATGGTCAATTAGATTATTTTATTGTGAGCTAATAATGCATTTCCTTTTGGAATGTTTGTAGTTAGATACTTCTCTGAACTGTATGAAGTTGTTTTATTTGAATACTACAGAGGCTCTTTTGACAAGCCCTTTTAATAGCCTTTTTTGGAGGTCTAGCTCTTATTATTGCACAATCTGCACCTTCGGATTGTACCTTTTTTTCCAACGCGAATATAAAATACATTTATTTTTCTTGGGAAAAAATAAAATAAGACAATGAATTTTTTAGTCATATTTTTGACTCGTGTCCTTATTGGTTTACTCAAATTTCAACTAGTGTAGCCACACTTCGAAATTTGAGTAAATTTATAAGGACATCAGTCGAAAATATGATTAAAAAAAAATTGTTTTCTTCCTTTCTCTCCAAAAATACTTACCCTTATGGTTGACATCATCATCATGAATGCCATAAAACTTTCCTCCTCGGCAAGAGGTAACATTGCAACTAGGAGAAGTAATTGGTGTTATGTATGGGACTAAAGTGTAGATATACTTTTAAGAACATCGACTTATTGGAGGTAGCCTCAACAATGATCGCAAGGGATATTGGTTTTCTTGCATATATTCTAACATCAAAACCACTTTTTGGTCCTGGAGTAAAACCCAAAAGGTAGCCTCAACAATGACCACAAAGTATAATGGCTTTCTTGCAGATGTCCTTTACATTGAAACCACCATTTGGTTTTGGAATAAGACCTAAAATTGCTTTTGATTGGCTGAGAATGTGTCTTCCTTGGACTCAAGGAAATAGGCTAACGACCCAAGGCCCAAAGGTGTTCAGTAAAACTTAAAGTTTGTGCCCTTACAAACCACTAGTGGGTTACTTTAGGTGGCATGGCTTTCTTTGAATGACAGTGATGAGTCAACGCACATTCACAGATAGGAGCCACTAATCATTGTCCTCATTGTGGATTGACCATTGAGTTATGATAGGTTTTGCCATCTTCAAAAAAGTTGCCAAGAGACTTGAAATTGATATCACATGGCATCCCATTCAATCATCATGATGGCTTCATAAGGCATTAAACATCGCTTGTAACTTGTGATACATCATTGCATCCATGCCAGATAAGCTAAAGCACCAAAATTGGTATTCAATTATTATATATTATTTGCGGAATATTAAACGTCCAGATAATTAAAATGACCATAAAAGGAGAGCTCTTAGACTAAAGTGTTCTATGTATTGTCTAATCTAAGGAATCCTGGGATGGGGGAACCTTGATGGTTTGATTCTTAGATGTGTTAATGAGGACAAGTCCAGAATGCTCATGACATAATCACATCTAGGATTTTGTGGTGGACATTACATTGCTAGGATGACAATGCATAAAATTCCAAAAGTAAGATATTATTGGCCAACATTATTTGCAAATGCCCATCATTTTGTTAGATCATGTCAACCATGTTAGCATTTTGCAGGAAACACATTTGATAACCCTACACCTTTGCAACAACTAGTTGTAAAGGCACCTTTCCAACAATGGGACCTAAAAAAAATTAAGGGAGTTCAAAGAAAATTCAAACAATAGATTCAGTGGATTATTACGGCTACAAGTTATTTTAACAAGAAGGTTAAAGCCATTCCCACAAAGAAGGTAATTGATAAGGTGGTGATTGAGATTTTAGAAGATAAGATAATTACCGGATTTGGGTACTAGCAAAAATCAAGACAAATAATGCCCAAGTTGTCAATTCAATGGATTTGTCAAACTTCTATGATGAATATGGCATTATCTTATCTCGCTCATCAAGCTATCACCCCCAATGGGATGATTTGGCAAAATGCTATAACAAGAATATTATGACAAGTATGAAAAAGCTTGCTAGAGATGATAGTAAGATTAAGCATGCTTTATGTGTAGATGATCCAATGTTGCAGGAACCACCCCCCTCGTTTTAGGAGGCAGATTTGTGTCCCGAATGGATCTACCAACGATCCTCAGGCAGAACCACAGTTCCAAAAATCAGGACCATGGTTTCGCCCTTTTCTTGTGCTTCTTGGGCTTTTGGAACCGTGATGGTTCCGAACCATGGTTCCGACACAATTCCACAAGCTTGAACCATGGTTTCACCACGGTTGCATAGAGCTACTTTTTTTTGGAATTTTCGAACTATATATGAGGAACTATGCACCCGAACACTGCCAAGGTGCCTCTTTGATGCTCCCTAGATGCTCCCTAATGTCATCATTTTACTTAAATTTTTAACATTACCGTGAAATGACTCAGGAAGTTTGAGAATGGTTCCAACCTCATCAGGCTTATATGGAGAAAATAGAATTTCATATCCCATTCAAAATTCCGCAGACTTAATAGTTTTCAAGATTTCAGGATCAATGGGATTGTGGCATTTCATTAGATTATATCATGTATGATGGTATGTGATTAGCATTTAATCAAGAGCACCAACCCCTATATGTACCTCAGTGTTGGTGGTGTTGATTATTCAACTCCTTTGTCATGGCGTTAGCAAAAATGTACCCTTCACTAAAGTCAAAATCATTGATCAAGCATGTTAAACTTTCTCTACCATATTATAAGGCTTGGATTAGGTCGTTTGATCAAAACTGGGCAATGTTGACTACCCTAGAGAGTCGAAGTAGAGGCAAAGGCTAGACAAGAGGAAAGGAATCTAGATTTTAGATGGTTGATGCTCGAATAATTAAACATTGATGTATAATTGATGCCATATCTATCTTGATTTACGTACAAACATGCATGTTTTCATATCTTCCACAACTAATTTGTTATTTTGGATGTTTTTTTAATATAAATGCACAATACATATATCTATATATATAGACACTTCTGAGACGCTTCGCTTCCGACAATTTTTGGAAAATGATGATTCACTTCCAAAAAACATCCCCGCTTTGTCCCTGCTTCGTGCAACATTGGGTAGATCCTGTCACAAAGAAAATCCACATGAAAAAGTCCTTTTGAGTTGTTGTATGGAATGAAGGTAACACTACCCATTCATCTGAAGATTCATTGATATATCGATTGCTGCAGCATTTCACAACTAATCAAGAGATAGTTTAGGCACGAGTGAATCAATTGGTGGAATTTAACGAGAGTAGTTGCAATGCTTTGGATCATTTGGTAAAAGATCAAGAAAAGGTTAGAGGCACATTCAATCAAAAAGCTCATCCAAGGACTCTACAAAAGGGAGACTTCGTCCTCGGGACAAAAGAAGGGAGAAACCAAGAAGACATGGTAAATTCGACAAGTAATGATTAGGACCTTCCAAGAACAAATACCTCATTGTGGCAAATTCTTTCTTCCTTAGCAATTTGGATGGAGATAAGATGCAGTTTCTTGCAGATGGACAATTCTAAAGATATTCTACCTAAATATTATTTGATGCCATTGTTATATTAGTGAATAGGACGGAAAAGCTCATCCAAGGACTCTACAAAAGGGAGATTTCGTCCTCACGTAGGACAAAAGAAGGGAGAAACCAGGAAGACATGGTAAATTTGACAAGTAATGATTAGGACCTTCCAAGATCAAATACCTCACTGGGGCAAATTCTTTCTTCCTTAGCAATTTGGATGGAGATAAGATGCAGTTTCTTGTAAATGGACAATTCTAAAGATATTCTACCTAAATATTATTTGATGTCATTGTTACATTAGTGAATATATAAAGCTCTTATGAGTGATACTCTAGAAAAGTATTGGATATTATGTTGTATTTACTAGTTGAACTTTATGTTGTAAAGATGTTTTGACATCATGTACTTGATTTCATGCACTTTATGCCCTATTTCGATCCTATTATGTGATGTGACAGGGTGAGGTTCTTATCTTGCCATAAGGATCTCATCACTTTTTATGTTGATTTGTATTAGGTATTAACAAAGAATCTAAAATTCTCACGCATTCTTTTCCCCATGTTAGAGCCATTTGTTACCCAAAATTATGTATGTTGAACTTTTAACACCAAATTTGATTTATTTTTTCTCACAATTTTTATTACCCATATTAAAATTTGAAACTATGAAAATAAACACATTGGTGTTCTCAACTTTTAAACAGTAAATTTGCAGCGGAAAAATAAATAGGAAATAACCACAAGATAGTAGAAATTCAGCCCAAGAAATTTCCCTTTACTTTAGATTGAAATCTGGAAAATTTAGGGCTTCGACCCATTGAGAAAATACAGCAATACTATCATTTGGATATGGCCCTAAGATTTTTGGCCCAAGAACGAATTTGACCTCCTAAAAATCATTGCTCTAGATGATAAATTGGCCCTATAAATTTCTCAACCCCTACCTATACAATTGTGCCCTAAGAAAATTTGGACTCCCTTCCTCACACGATGCTAGCTAGAAATCTCAACCTCTTTTCACAATCTCAGCCTACTCCAAAAGCTCAACCTCTCTCTCCTCCAAACCCCTTCAAAAATATCGGCCCTCTCTCAAATTCTCCTTCCAAAAATCTACTACACACTTTTTCTCTTTCTCCTTAGTCACTCAAGCCTCATGAGAAAATCGCTTCTGCAACAAAAAAATAAAAATAAAATAATGTGTCTTCGTCATCTCCCTTAGGTTCTCTTTATAATTTCAAATTAAGCAAAATCCCTAACCCCCAATCTCCAAAGCCATAGAAAGCTAGAATTAAATCCTAACCCACTTAGATCAATGTTTGAGATTAGATCTAAAGTCACTTAAATAATTAAATATTTATCCTTAAAGATTTGCTTAATTATCCAACATTAATTAATGTGTTTTTCCCAAGTTACTTAGAAAAGAAATTATATTAGTTGCTCCTCTCAGACAAACACAAAAAGAGGACTTCTCTTGCATGCTAGACACAAGCCTATGCAAAAGACCTTTTGATGCTATAAAATCAACAATCCCTCCTATCAAGGAAGGAATTCTCCACCAACCCCAACGTATCCCTATAGAACACAAACTTGCCCTTTTCCAAGGGCTTGGTGAGAATGCTTGCCACCTACTCATCTATGGATATTTACTGCAATCTCACAACACCTCTCCGGACCCTATCTCTAATGAAGTGGTACCTAATCTCTATGTGTTTGGACCTATCACAAAGCACTAGATTTTCCAAAAGCTTGATATAGCTTTGATTATCACAATGAATCACTGAAGACCACATCTCAAGATGAAATAAACATTAGAGCATTTTGCACAGATATATGGCTTGACAACTCACAAGACTCGCGGCCATGTACTCTGCCTTTGCTGAGCTAAGTGCCACCAAGTGTTGCTCCCTGCTAAACCATGAAATCATAGTTGATCCCAAGATAAAACAACCCATTGCACTCCCAACACAATCTAAATCTGTGTTGCACTGCAACTGCACTCCACCAACTCTAACATACCTTAGTCCATACTCCATTGTACCTCTCAAGTACCTGAGCACGTGTTTCACTGCCACCCAATGTATCCTCCTAGGAAACTGGCTTGGGATGTTCACAGCAAAACAAATATCTAGCCTAGTGTTGACCAAATACATCATGACCCTATCAGTTGCATGTACTGGCTTTGGATGTTCACAACAAAACAAATATCTAGCCTAGTGTTGACCAAATACATCATGACCCTATCAGTTGCATGTACAATGTAAAATCCACCAACTCACTCTCAAAAGAATTAAGCTTCCTCAAGGTTGTAATCATAGGTGTTGACATCGCTATGCAATACTCAATCTTGAATCTCCTCAATATATCAATCACATACTTATATAACTCAAGGAATATCTCTCTTGGTTGTTGCTATTGGAGAATGTAACTAGGTTCGGTCTTCATTATTGTATTTGAGTCAAATGTAATATATTTGTAAAGCAAAAAGAATTTTTATTATTATTAAATTGACTTGTCAAAGCATGGGTTTCATGTTTGTGTCAATTGTCATAGGTCAAGCCTCCATTGTAGGCTTTAGGTTAATTGTCAAAGTCAATTTTTGTTTGCAGACTCCTCCTCCGTCAAGGTCTCCCTGTTGTCAGCTTCAAAAGAATCCTCATCAAGTCGGTTACCCTCAAAAGAACTCATGTTAGCTCAAAACAGTGACATTGCTCTTCAAATTATCATGTCGGCTCATTTATGGACAGACAACTATATATATAACGATGAAGACTTCGCATTACTAACACAGAATTCGGATAAGGATTTCAGAGAGCTAGTTTTGGTGCTACAACAAAGCTAACAAGTTCAAATAAGGGAAAACGTTTCAGTGTCATTACAAGGAGCTCGGATAGGGCATAAAGATGATCTCCATGCTTCCATAGATCGGTGTTATGCCTCCCACAATTCGGTATTATACTCCCACAGTTCAGTGCTATGCTTCCAAAGTTCGGTGCTAGTATGCTCTCACAAGATTTGATGTTATTACAGTGATCTTTGTTCGATGCTCTTACATCTCCACAGTGACCTCATCTCGGTGTTAGTAAAGTGACTTCAGTTCGATGCTATTACAATGATGTTTTCACGATGACTCGGTATAGTGATGCTATCACAGTGGATGAAGAAGCTCGAATTGGTTGCAGAGATGATCTCTTCAAGACACAAATATAAAGAAGAATGACTTTTACAAGAGCAATAGAACTAAAGTGTGACAAGGTTGACTTGATGGATGGACGTAGTCTTGAGTCTAAAGTGTAAGTGTCTTGGTTGTCTCATCTTGAATCTACTAAAGGAAGAATTTTCACTGGGTTATCCCCTAGAGTGGGGTTTTTCCCTGGTAGCATGCCTACATCTTGTGTTCTCTTCTATTTTGTTGTTTGGCATTAGTCTTGATGATAAGAAAAGATAACTTGAAAGAACAAATAATAATAATAACATCACAAGATAATGTCATAATAAGAGAAATCGTTTAACTGCCATCTCTATGGATTTCTCAACATGATTTCAGAGCTATAATAAAAAGGCAATTTAAAGATTAGTTGGGTGCTTCCACAGTATTATGATCTCGATGCTATCTCAATCACCATGTCAATAAAGCCTCGGTGCTATGAATACATTCTAGTATTGTTATAGTGGAGGAATTCGGATTGGTTGATGATCTCTTCAATTCGGTGCAACCACAGAAAGAAAAGGTTTCGATGCCTCCACAGTGACGAAGAACTCGGACTTGGTGCTATTGAAGTGATATGATCTCGTGAAGACAAATCACAGAGATAACTTCGGTGCTATCATCAAACTAACTTTAGTACTACAAGTTCAATGTTGTTACAATGATGCCTATCATAGTTTTGGTGCCCATCATAGTGAATAAGTACCATTACAATTGTACATATCACAGTCTCAATCGTATAGGTTTCAGAATTCGATCTCAAGAATATGTTGAAGCACTAAGTGTTGAAGATAAGGGCAAGACATGTCTATTAGTTCAATAAAGAAGTACATTCGATCCACATCTTGTCAAAGGAAAGGAACTCGATTCTGTCACCCGTGGAGATCGATGTCTGCAAGAAATATGAGAAGGGCTACTACAAGACCAAGGACAAGCCCATCTCCACATAACTGAAGAATTCGAAGTTTGTTCTAATTCAAGCCTTAAAGAAGTTCAAGTAAGTATTGTCAAAATGCACATGCAAGTCTAATAAGTTATCAAAGGTATGTAATCACAAGGTACATATAACATAATCTTTTAACTTTTCGATGATCCTTGTTTATGGCTAGTCTAGGATAAAGATTGCAACATGCATTCTTATCCTCTAGGGATTACAAGTAATCTTGGATGTCAAGTAGAAATCCTTGATTGAAAGGAGTAACTTTTATAGGTTATGTAGGAGATCTAATTGAAGAAATTAAATCATATTCATAGTATCATGTGTTTTGCTGAAAGTATGTATTACAGGTATAGAAGACCATGGCTTACACTTCAAGGAATTCCTACAAGGTCTGTCAAGAAACATCTCCAAGTATGTTTTAGATGGAGACCATACATCTTGTAAAATTCTCTTCATCTTATTTTGAAATTTGTGTTACTAACATCGTTATATTTAGCTCTCTTGAATCATAATGATTCTTGCTTTCGGTGATTCATCACTTGATAAATCTACCCCCTCCCTCATTTCTTAATTGATTTTATAGAACCCTAGACAGGGTCTCTGGAAAACCCTAACCTAAGGGTATGCTAATGTTAATGTTTGAAACCCTAAATCTAATTAGGGTTATTGAGAAACATATTTGAAGTTTTTGTTGATGATGTCATGTTTGGGGTTTTGGTATGATCATGAAAACCTAACTTATTAGGGTTGAATGATAATGTCTAAAATCTCAAACCTTTAAAGCATTGGTAATTCAGGGTTTGCTATGTTCCTAATTTGAAACCCTAGCTCGTTAGGGTTTGGTGGAATGTGTAAGCAAGACCCTTATAATGTTTTAGAAATGATTTCCTCAGAATGTGTGTTTGTCCGATCAAACCCTAATCTAATCAAGTTTCTTGTATGTCTAACTCTTATTAATATTTATGAAATTGGGTTTGACTAACACATGTTATGAAATGCCTATGCATGATGATGAAGTCCTAGATGTATGAGTTGACCTGTTTATCGGTGATCATGAATCCTAGGGTTTGGAACTAAGCCCTAGGCAAATTTTGTTTCTCTAGGATGATAGTATTTGTGAAAGTCTAGGGTTTTGGAGTTAAACCTTAGTAGAAATGAAAATCTTTGATGTATGATGACAATGTGATAATTTGAGATTTGCGTAAGATTGTTGAAATCTGAGTTTTAGTTGTGATTGATGTTTGATTAAAAATCTAGGGTTTGCAACTAACCCTAGTAGAAGTTGGTCATGTTGATGACTAAGCTGTGATTGGTTTTGATTATTGATCCTCATGTGTGAAATCTAAGGTTTGTATGAAACCCTATGTGAAAAGTCTAACATATGAATTCTGAAAATTATTAGATACTTTGTAGATCTATATTTGTTTGAATTGTTTCTGGGGTTTGCTATTGAAACCATAGATGTAATGATAGTTATTATGAAGTAGTCTAGGGTTTATGACAAAGTCCCTAGCAAGATGCATGTGTCTCTTGTTTTTAAATAAGTATGGGTATTTGATATATATAAGGTTGAAATGCTTCCGTAATTCTAATATGGCTAACTTCATGCTTCTATAAGATTTAGTTGTATTTGTTATCTAAGTTGTGCAAGTACACAATCTTCAATATGGAGAAGATGTTCCTTGATGAGATAAGCATGATATGGATAGTGATGACAAAAATAACTCTAATGAAATGGTTGGAAGCCACAAAAGATTCTCTGATGTCAAAGTAAAAAGTTGATCTCCCTGAATTAAGAGGGAGCCTGGATAAAGGGAAGCTCCCTGGCTGAGAGGGAAGGCATAGCATAGTTTTGATTGGAGAATGCATTTTGAAAGATTTGTTGCTATATATGAAGTAGGAAAGGAAAGTATATGACTAAGGAATATTTTGTTAAGGCTTTGGTTGATAATCCTACTATGTTGAGGAGCAACATCTGTTGTCTAAAAGACCCCGAAGGTTTGTATTTGATTATGTACATGTGAAAGTACATTATTGATTGGGGTTGTGTTTGTACAGGTAAATTTCTCGAAGGTTTTGATAGCACATTGGTCACCAATCAGTTTGATCAGGAGAGATTTGTTGTCCGTGATATGCTGGATCAAGGAGAGGCTTTGTGAGTGAAGCATTGTCTGGGAGGACATCTGGTCGGCACTTTGTGTTGATGTCTAGGTCCCAAAGTAGGGAGGGTGGCGTGGGTCGTAGAGCTCTGACCGTGGATAAGCACCTAGGTCCTGGGGTTGATGGTTAGCAAGTAAGCCTAATGGTACCTAGAGCCTGAAAGCTTGAGTCCATCTTAATCCCACTTGGATAGATTGCCCAGGTCAGGAATCTAGTTCGTGGCATTGCAATGCCTAAATTGTTGAGAGACCACTGGATAGATTGCACTGGTCAAGAATCTAGTCCATGGCATTGCATTGCCTAAACTTCTTCATAGATGATGTGGCTTGAGATCTTCCATGTACCTCTTTGATTATTTGTAAATATGAATACCTCTCTAGTTAAGAGGGATTGTTGGAGAATGTAACTAGGTTCAGTCTTCATTATTGTATTTGAGTCAAATGTAATATATTTGTAAAGCAAAAAGAATTTTTATTATTATTAAATTGACTTGTTAAAGCATAGGTTTCATGCTTGGGTCAATTGTCATTGGTCAAGTCTCCGACCGTGGGAGCGAAATTTTCGGTCCCTAGCATTTTTTTCCAAAAATCTTTTTGCAGTGACATTCGAAATGCAATTTTTTTCAAAGAAACAAATAATTTTTTAGTGGGGCAGCCTAATGATCAAGCCTATGGCCCTAGTATTAATATGTGATTCATGGTAATGTTAAATTCTTAAACTAAAAGTGGCATTCTCGTTCATCTTCATTTTCATCCTTTTACTTAAATTTTTAACATCACCATGAAAGACTCAGGATGTTTGAGAGTGGTTCCGACCTCACTGGATTTCATATGTAGAAAGTAGAATTTTAGATTTCATTCTAGCTGACTTATCAGTTTTTCAGGATTTCAGGATTGGGGTGATTGCAATGTTTCCATTCGATTTTGTCATGTATTAGGGTATGGAACTTGTATTTAATCAAGAGCACCAATCTCGCTATGTCCCTTGATGTTAGTGACATTGGTTGTCAAACTCCTCTATCATGACCCTACTAAAAATATACCCATCACTCAAACAAAATCTTGAGTTGACATGCTATGTTTTTTCTATCTTATGTTAATGCTTAGAGGGTGATATTAATGACAAAGCTCCTGATTTTCCAACAAGACTCAAAAATTAGACATTTCTCATGGCGACAAGAGGCCCAAGCATTAGCAATAGATAATAGATTTACTTGTCTTTTCTAGTTTCTAGTAGATTTTATAATTGTTAACTCTTTCATATTTATTATGATATTTTTTGTAAACAATATATGACAATTTAAATTTGAAGTTTGAAGTTGGCAATTATAACACATTGTTAATGAATTACGAATATGATGCTTCGTGAAAGTTGAAAGTTGTTTCATTTCATTTCATTTTATAACATTTCATTTCATGTTAGATATTCTTTGTTGTAATGGTTACACTTAGCTTACAAATACAACTTTGGTGATCAATGATGATAAATGTTATATATTGAATTTTGAAAGCTTGAAACTTTAAAATTGATAAATGATGAGACTCAATATGTTGTATCTTACTAACTTGTGGACGTGGTTGATAAAGATTATGACTTCTAGATGATTGATGATTGATAAAAAGTGCCAAATCGTACTTATCCTTTGTAAATCAGAGGAAAATGAAAGTCGCGGGCTGCTCTCAAAGATAGTCTCATTGCAGGGATCCCTCTATTTTGAATCCAACGCAACTTGAATGGGCGAAAACGGATTTCAAATGGGAAAGCTATCATAAAATGAAGCTGCCATTTTTCAAAGGAAAAAGAGGCTAAATCCCTTGCTAAATGGGTCTAAAAACCCTCTAAGTCTTCCAAAGCTCCCTAAAGGCCAAAACCACAGAAAGAGAAGAAGTCTTGGACTTATCGCATTACACTATCGAGCCTTAAAAACATGGAGAAAACTCTGAAAACAAGGGAATCAGAGGCTTTAACAATGGTTGCACAACGGCCGTCGGATTTGGCCGATCAACAGTCCAGATCCGATCGGCATATCGCATCGGCGATGATCAGCGGGTCTGATCGGAGGCATAGCGCAATGGACCGGGGCAATGCGATGAAGTGATCGTCAAAATCAACAAACAATGGAGCAGCCATATTATATGTATATGTGTGATAGTCCGATTGCGATCACCGATATCGGCAGATCCGCGTCGGCGATACCAAAGCGGAAGCCAAAGGGCCGTTGCGACTAGCGATGCGATATGGCCAGACCCGATAGGGTTCCGGAATGGAAACATATATATTTTGAAATCCGCCAAATGCGATTTTTAATATATTTCGCCTGTTTTGTTTATTAAACAAAAAACAAAGGGGTAGGCCACTTGCGATTGCAATAAGCGATCCCCAAGAGGACCCAATAGGGATATAAAACGGGATTATAAAAACTTTGAAGTCCGGAACTGTGCGTTCTGTGGATTTTTCCCGTGTGTTTGCAACGTTTTCCTGTGTAGCAAAAAACAACTGTTTCAAAGGAGTTTTAAGCACCGATTGCCCTGTCCGTTACCAAATAGGTGGCATCCATCCCAGGAAGCGTTTAGCAATGATTGCTAAAGCTCAAAGGAGGAAAATGAAGGGACAGTGGCTGGAAGACCGAGAGCCTGAAAAGGAAAACCAACGGGCTGCGCCGATTTGGCTTTTAAGCCATGAATGTCAAAGACAGAGGGCTGCTGGGTTGTTGAGGGGTGTTGTTGTTAATCCTTGAGGGGTTTATTGCGGGAGCAGAAGCCAGAGAGGAAGCTGAAGCCAAAGGGACAGCACAGAAGCCAAGGGAGTCACTTGGAGTTCAAGTGAAAAGCCCAAAGAGAGCTGTAAACAGCTAAAGGGCCAAAGAAGCCAGAGCGAAGAGCCAGAGAGCCAAAAGCCCAAGCCAAAGAGCCAAAAGTTAGAGCCAAGAGTCAGAGTCAGAGTCAGAGCCAAGAGCCAGAAATAAGAGCCAAAGAGCTAGAGCCAAGAGCCAAAAGCCAGAGCTTCAAGAGCCAGAATGGATAAATGGTATCTGAACCCACTGTTTTTGTACAGAACAGCAGGAGTTGAGTCAAAGACTTGTAAAAGACTTACACCATAATCCCAGAGAGCCCAGTTGAATTAACTAGAGCTCACGGAGATGTAACCCAAAAGTTGTGGGTGAACTCCAATTTAATTTGTTGTCTTATGTGTCTGTTTTTACTGCTTCCTTATTCACCGTTATATGCATTTATATATATCAGTTCCAAGCACATTTAAATATTAGCATACACAGCAGATTTTAAAGCACATAACAGCCAACAATAAAAACAAGCATATGCCTACACTTTAAAGCATTTCTTATTTTCCGCATTAGTTAATCAAATAGACTTTGGAAAATTCAAGCTTTGGAAGTGGGAGAGGTTCTTGTAAGCTAGACAAGAAGCCTAAGAGCCCCATTTTCAGATCAGGTGGTATCAGAGCTTAAGATTGATTAACCACACCTTCAAGGAAGGAATATATTAGAATGCTTGATTGACAGAGCAAAGACTACTTGTTTGAAAGGTGTTTGAACAGCAAAAAGCTGATTGTATGCTTTGTTTGCAGACTGACTATTGTTTGAGTTTGCAGCAGTGTTTTAAAAACCGTTTTTAAAAACCGGTTACCGGTCTAACCGGCCGGTTAGCAAGCCCGTCGGTCTAAACCGGCCAAAAAACCCGGTTTGAATGCCCATTTCTCCATTTTATTTCCCTAACCGGTGAAAATCGGCCGGTTTAGGACGGAACCGGCCAATTTTAGGCACGCCCACCGTAAAGTTAAAAAATCATATTTATGACTGTGTTTTAGGGGTTTTGGGGGGGAACTAAGGGTGTTTCAACCCTAACAATGTTGGCAATTAATGGTAATGTTAAATTCTTAAAGTAAAAGTGACATTTCCTTTAATTTTCATTTTCATCCTTTCACTTAAATTTTTAGCATTACCATGAAATGATTCAGGATGTTTGAGAGTGGTTTTGACCTCATTGGATTTCATATGGAGAAACTAGAATTTTAGATTTCACTCAAAATTCAGCAGACTTAATGGTTTTCAAGATTTCATGGTTTGGGGGTAAACAATAAATGCAATCAAAGCTCCAAATGATGAGCAAAACTCCTGATCTAGATCCCATTGTGTTGGACGATATTGATTCAACATCAGAATGGGTGGAGGAGACTGAAGAACCTGTGTTTGAGGCTAATTTTGATATCGACATGGCTTTAGCGGGGGATGAAGCAGATTATGTGGTGGCATCAGAACCAGGATCAATAGCAGCATCAAGGAAAGGCAAAGAACCAATGGAAGGCACTAGTCATGCAGGTCGACAAACTCGTGCTTCCATTAGGTCCACTTCTATTGTCATTGGTGGCATTGATACTGAGGTTACAGATCGAGCTGAGGCATCCTCAGACTCTGAACCAGATGATGTCTATGTAGCTCCTGATGATGATCCTGTGTCTAGTAGTGGTGATGAACTTGATGATTGATCATGTGTACATTGTAGACTTGTAGTAGGCCAATGGCCTCATAGCTTGCAGCATTGTTTTTGGACTTTATAGGCCATTTAGAGCCTCATTTCTTATGTATTTTGCTATTTTGTCGATGATATGTATTGCACTCGTTGCCATTTTGATATATTTCACCTTTACATGGTATATAAATGAGCAAAACTTTTCATATTTTTGTCTCTATTGGCTTGGAATCATGGTTTTACATCTTAAAAATAGTTTTGTTTCATTAAAAATTAATTATTTAATGTATTTTTTTAAAACCGGTTCGTTTAAACCAAACCAGTCCCGGTTAGACCGGTTCCGGTCGGTAAACCGGTTCATTAGGTGGACCGGTCCGGTCACCGGTTCCGGTTTTAAAAACATTGGTTTGTAGAGGTGAAGGGAAAGCTATTGATAGCTCAGTGCAAGAAGGACAAATAGGAAGAAGGGCTGAAGGCATTCTTCTATTCCAAGGACCTCAAGGCAATCCTTGGAGCACAAGAGGTTTGTTGCAAAAGATTGCTTAAATAAGCTCTTTATTTATCAGCTTATTTATCTTGTTGAAATTTTTTTGTTCATTGACATAATGACAACTTCTACAAGTGAGTCCTCAAATTCTGCGTTCTTCACAGGATTCCTTGATGAAGACATGAAGCAAGAATTGTCAACCATGATGGATATGGTGAGAGAAATGTATGAGGATGGAAGGAAGAGCAGCGTGCTTAGAAAGCAACTGAATTCCATGGAAGAAAAGCAGCGGTTGCTTGTTGACAAATTGCAGAAAATGGAGAGGCAACTTCATATTGCAAATATGAACCTGAAGAGGATGCATGAGTTGGAAACACAACGCTTTGTTGCCCAAGAAGCCTTAGTCAAGTACCAGCTTGAAGAAGAGGTAAGTCACTCCAGTTTGTCTTCAAATTCCTCTAAATATGATTGTATTGGTTCTTTTGAAAAGCATACTAAAGGCATAGGTTCCAAGCTAATGTCCAAGATGGGCTATGAAAGAAAGGGCTTGAGAAAGCATGCACAAGGTGTTGTTGAACCAATAATGGTTGAAGAAAGGCCTAAATATTTGGGTCTTGGCTATGGACAGTCTTATGGAGATAGTTCCAAAGCTGCCATGAAAGCCATTGAAACAATCCCAAGAAGGAGTTTCATTTCATGTCCTATACCTCAAAAATGTGAAGGTTGTATCCAAGAGGAATACAATAGCTTGAAACATCAATTGCAAGATGGAGGTGTTCAAACGCACACACTTGAACTAGAGAGTTGGGGAGACTCTAACAGCCTTGAAGAGTTTGATGGTGTTCCAAAGGGAGCCACTTCTTCATTTGCTTCACCTCCTCATAAAGGCAATAAAGGTGAAAGAAGCAGGTATAAATCTAGTTCTAAACACATTCCTTTTGATTTTGCAAAGCATGATAAATTTCCACATAAGTATGGGAAGAGAGTTGCATGTTCCTTTTGTGGTTTGGATAACCATGATGTTTCTAGATGTTGGAAGAGAATGGCCGCATACAGGAAGCAAAAGAAGGAAAAGAAGCAAGCAGCCAAAGGTCCATTGGACAAGGGAAATCATGCTATCAAGAGGATGCACATGCAGTGCACTTACTGCCATAAGCAAGGACATCTTGCTGCAAAGTGTTGGACACTGAATCCAACAATGCTTCCACCAAAGCTGAAGAAAGTGGAAAGAGAAGATGGCAGAAATGGAAGTGAAGATTCCATGAATGATGTGTCTCAAAATAATTCACATGATGCTGCTGATATGCAAGCAAAGGTAGTACCTTTGAAAGGGATTGGTAAGGAACAGTTAGAGTTCTTATCCGATTGAGATTGCATGTCTATTGATGCATTTGTATTATATTTCATTTCAGCTTCGAAAGTACAATGTGCTTAAGTGAAAGTTGAGGGATGAAATGCATGCATTGCATGTGATGCCATGTTGACTTGAAAGAAATTAACTTGGTCTCTAAATGGAGACAAAGATGAAAGTTTCATCTTTTGGAAAAAGAGTCTTAATGGTCTTTTTCTACATTCTTGACTTGAAGGGTCATTTGTTTAAAGACATGTTTTGTGGGCTTGTTGTCTAGTCCATCATTTGTATGCAGATATAAGACATGGAGGTGTTCACAAGTTGTGAAAATCTGTTTCTTTTGTTAACCATGATATTTCTAGATGTTGGAAGAGAATGGCCGCATACATGAAGCAAAAGAAGGAAAAGAAGCAAGTAGCCAAAGGTCCATTGAACAAGGCAAATCATGCTATCAAGAGGATGCACATGCAGTGCACTTACTGCCATAAGCAAGGACATTTTGTTGCAAAGTGTTGGACACTGAATCCAACAATGCTTCCACCAAAGCTGAAGAAAGTGGAAAGAGAAGATGGAAAAAATGGAAGTGAAGATTCCATGAATGATGTGTCTCAAAATGATTCACATGATGATGCTGATATGCAAGGAAAGGTAGTACCTTTGAAAGGGATTGGTAAGGAACAGTTAGAGTTCTTATCAGATTGAGATTGCATGTCTATTGATGCATCTGTATTATATTTCATTTCAGCTTCGAAAGTACAGTGTGCTCAAGTAAGTTGAGGGATGAAATGCATGCATTGCATGTGATGTCATGTTGACTTGAAAGAAGTTAACTTGGTCTCCAAATGGAGACAAAGATGAAAGTTTCATCTTTTGGAAAAAGAGTCCTAATAATTTTTTTCTACATTCTTGACTTGAAGGGTCATTTGTTTAAAGGCATGTTTTGTGGGCTTGTTGTCTAGTCCATCATTTGTATGCAGATATAAGACATGGAGGTGTTCACATGGATATAGTGATTTTAGTGCTAATGCGAAAAGACGCGACTCCTATAGGCACGCCGACATGAGAGGCCAAGTACTAGTTGGGTCCATAAATGAATAATTACATTTTGACTTAAAATTTTGATTCCTCTCTAACCACTAGGAGTTTGGAGGCGTGTGAGGGGTCGTTGGAAAGAGGAAACAATCCTCTTTCAGATGGTATAAGGCTCATTGTGAAATAATGACTCTAAGATGGTGAAAAACCCTTTTTATTGTGATTGACATTGTCTTTCAAATGGTATAAGGCTCATTGTGAAAGAATGACTCTAAGATGGTGAAAAACCCTTTTTATTGAGAGTCGAGACTGACCTTGAAATCTTTTAGTGCAAAAGATGATTAGGGCAGTATGGCTTTGTCATAGTGATCATCTAGTGTGGTGATAGTGTGGCCTTCATTAGGAGAGCTCATCAAGTATATTTTCATCAATGACAATTATTGACCAACATTTCAGAGGACTTAGTCCAAAAATAATGGCGTATTTTGTATGTGCATCTATTTCTTCCAACTTTTTTATTTCTTCTGCAGTATTTGTTTTGTGAAGGTTGCAGTGTATTTGTTTCAATATTTGTCATAGCACACAACAAATAATTTGTTTAATTAAATTAACAAATAGAAGAAATAACATCACTTGCTGCAATAGGATTCGAGGTTAGCCGAATTTTCACACGGTATCAAAGCCAGGTTGTAAGCCGAAGAGCTCAATAGCAGAAGGGAAAAGGAATTTTGTAGCTCTGCGTAAGCAACAGTTTGAAACCCTCAAAGGCAGTGCAATTTCTTAGCCAAGAGAGTCAATTTCTTGAGGAAAAATCGATTTCTCTAAGAGAGCGACAGAGAAATCATATTTCTCTAGTTCGAGGGTTACCAGAGGTAGAGGGAGCAGCTAGTATTTTCCTTGCAGAGAAGATTTGTAGCTGGACACAGTTTTTTGCAATAGTCATTAGTGCAAAATAGCATCAGGAGGAAGAAAGAGCACGCACTGAGGGAAATTTTCCTCGGGGGACTTCTAGCTTCAGAAGTTCATTTTCCTCTTGTAGATCAGTAGTCATTGTGAGTAGATTTACTCACTCCAACAAGGAGTGCATAGAGCCTAGCAGCAGCGGAGCAAAAGAGAAGAGGATGATTTTGACTTATTTTGCTAAGATGGCCACTGTTGAACTATGAGATCAGGACAGGTTGGACAATGCTTCCAACTATGTCATCTGGAAGGCAAGGATGTCCTTCCTTCTAGATGAATATGGCATGAAGCCATTCATAGATGAAATGGTAGCTATCTCCACAAACGCAGATCAGCTGAAGGAATACCAAAAGAAGATGGTGAGGGCAAAGAGATTGATTCTTGACGGTGTTTGAAATCACATTGTATCACACATAGAGAGCTAAGGAACGGCCAAGGAGATGTGGGATACACTTTCCACGCTATACCAAGGCACTTCCGAGCAGTGGAAGATGTACTTGGAGGAAAAGCATAGATGCACCAAGATGCAGAAGGGGAATGCATAAACCCCTACCTCACCAAGATTCAGGATATCTGAGATCAACTATCAGTTGTTGAAGCAGAACCTCAAGCCACAGAGCTAGTACGATTGGCACTCAATAGTGTCTCTAAGGAGTGGCAGGTATTCGTCCAAAGCATTTTGGGCCAAGAAGCCTTACCAAAGTGGAACAGGATGTGGGCTGATTTGCAACAAGAGGAATTGAGGCGAGACTTAGTGAAGAGCCCTGTCAATGGCAGCAATAAAGGGTCGAAGCAGGTGAAGGAGGAGGAGAATGCAGCCCTTGCATCAAACGGTCCCAGTTAGGGATAGGGGGAGCAACGAAAGAAGAAGAAGGACCTGTCAAAGGTCATGTGCTTCAGATGTGGTGAGCTTGGTCACTACAACACCGAATGTCCTCTCAGGAAGGACAAGGAGGAGAAGTAGGACCAGGCAGCAGCTCACGCTGAGATCAATAAGTTGTCATCCAGGCTGGAAGAAGACTTCGCCATGTTTACTGACATACTCCCAGGAGTCAGATGGGGTGACTTGGTATTGTAGCCTTAGAGTGCTACAAATGGGCAAGATTCTTGAGGAGGTCCACCTCTTGAATCAAAACCTTGCTACGAGAGCTCGTAGTATTTCAGTAGCAGGATGGATCAGCGGCAGTAGATGCAGTCAAATGCTAGAGTGACAAATGCAGAGTCCAGTTGCAGGTCAGATGTTAGGGAGCAAAATGCAGATTTGGCAGCAGTACAATCGGCGCAGTGCAGTGCAGAGTCAATTGCAGCGCAGATGCCTCAGTGACAGTGCAGATACTAGCAACAGACAAAGAATCGGGTGACAAATTTATCATACTGATCACAGTTGATTCAGTATTTTGGATGCTTTTCAGTTGCAGATGTTGCATTTGCAGTAGCAGCAAATGGAGAAGGAGTTGTAGTGCAGATGCAGTATTGGCAACAGTTCAGTTAGCAGCAGCACAGATGCAGCACATATCAGAGTTGCGCAATGGTCGGTGGGCAGCAGCAGCCAGACATCAGCAACGTGACAAGAGATGATGCAGAGACAGGGTGTTGTTTCAGCGGGTTGCAGCACTAGAACACATTCCTCGCTAAGAGGGAGTGTTAACTTTTGTAGCATCGGATGTGTTCTAGCAACAAGATTTCGTGGAGAGGATAGAATACATGTATTCTCCAATACCCAAAAATTGTTTCTGGAAATTCCACCTAGAGACGACTTAATTAGATTTATTAGTCAGCTTTTAATATTTCCTAAATCTAAACTTAGGAAATATGATTAATTAATTAAGTCATGGTGAGAATGTTCTAGAAAAGTACATGGATTGATTTCTAGTTAATCCTAGCCATGGATTAAGATTTAATCGTGGTCGTTGAAGTCTCAACTAAGGATTATAAGAAGTCAATGGGGCTTAGAGAAGACACATCAAATCCGTTGAGCATTTGATTTTGCTGGGAAATTGATCTGCAAAGTAGCAACATTCAGTTGTTGGAGGTGATTCAGTGAGATCGAAGTAGTGAGAGAAGGGCAAAGATAGTGAGGTCGAAGGAATCTTTTCCAGTTCCAACGAGTACATTGCAAAGAGGGAGTGATTGCCACAAAGAGGCAACGCAGAGCCCTCTAGAGGAGATTTCCATTTTGTTGGGGAGAAGTCAAGACTCAGTGCCAAAAGCTGGATAAAGGTTCCAAAGGCCAAGAGAATTAGTTTCCCAAACAGCAGCTGACAAGACAGTGAGAGGTGACACAATTCTGAGCTAGAGGGATGCAGTGACTGCATAAGCTGACGCACAGACTGCGCAAAGGTAGCAAGGGACGGCTCAATTTCGAGTTGAGGTCGGTGTCAAATCGCCTATGGAGTGAGGAATTTTCCTCACTAGTTATTTTTGCTAGTTTTCCTCTGTTTGGATAACAAGTATGTGCATCCATAGTTTGTCCTCAGATTTTCACTACTACATAATATTAAAACCCTCAATTGCTGCACTAGTTTTCCCAATTTGGGTTTTCTCGGGGACTTAGTCCAAAAATAACAGTGTATTTTGTGTGTGTGCATCTATTTCTTCCAACGTTTTTATTTCTTCCACAGTGTTTGTTTTGTGAAGGTTGCAGTGTATTTGTTTCGATATATGTCGTAGCACACAACAAATAATTTGTTCAATTAAATTAACAAAAAGAAGTAATATCATCAGTTGCCGCAATAGGATTTGGGGTTAGCCGAATTTTCACAAAATCCTCATCGAAGGTGACATCATGGCTTATTTCCACTTCTCTTTGACCAGGCACATAGATTCTATATGCCTTTGAATTGTCACTATAGCCCACAAATGTACCTTTCTTCCCAAATGCTTCTACCTTGTTTCTTTTCTCTTTAAGCACATGAAAATACACGGAACAACCAAATACTCTAAAATGAGAAACATAAAGTTTCTTACCAGTGAAAACGTCTTCGGGTGTCTTGAAGTCCAATGCTTAATGTGGGCACCTATTTTGAACATATACAGCAGTGTTGGCAACTTCTCCCCATAAGAACTTCGGTAGGCTTTGGTCATGAAGCATAGGCTTGTGAATGGAATCAACAATAATTTTGTTAGCTTTGACCTCACCTTTCTTGTACTTTGTTTTGGGCCTTGGCAATAGCGTGTGCATTTGAAGGAGGCTCGACCACTCTTCCTTTGACATAGTCCATAGCATCATTCTCTTCCAAAGTCAAATCCAGAGACATCTTCCATGCGTGATAGTCGGATTTGCCCTTAAGCTTGTCCTCGAATTTAAAGTATGATGTAGTCATCATTGAGGCTAGCCCCAAATTCTTGTCCAACAACCTTCCTTAGTGATTGCTTTTCTCACCTTAGCTTGGGCTTTGTCTTCATCTGTATTCTGATACCATGTTAATTTTAGATAACAATGGTATGTTCTGTGCTTAGCACAATTTACTTCAATGTTCCTTTAGCAGCCCAATGACAATTTCCAATAATTTCCAGTAGCAAACACATTAACCATTAATCACATTGACAGTAAATGCAGACAAAACATAAAACAAATGCAGAAGACAAGCCAAGACAAGAAGACACCAGATTTGGCGAATTCAAGGGAAAAACCCCAATGTGGGTAAAACCCTTTGATCAAATCTTCTTATTGTTCAATAGTTCAGCAAAGAGAGTGTACAAAAGTCAAATAGACTAGCCCAATACAAAGTCAAATCAGCCCTGTCAAATTCTACAGTCAAATGCAGTCAAACTTCAGCCCTAACCAGAAAGTCAATTTCAGTCAACACAACAGTAAAAGACCTCCTTTGAAGCTTTGGCCAAAGGCAATCCAATTCGACCACCTGCAGTGGTCAAAGTCAACCCAAAACAGTCCCAAAAATTCCAATCAAACTTGTACGACCAGTGATCAGCTCTATAGTCAAACAGGCACGCGGTCAACGCAGGTCAAACAGCTCCAAAATCCTCAATTTTTGTGCCAATCAATGCAGCCTAGAGAAATTGAAATTTTGCCCTCAAAATCGCAGTCAAATTCGATCAAAACAGCCTCAATCAACGCTGGTCAACATTGGTCCTAAAGTCTGAAATTTCGGCCTGTAATTTACTGCGTAGAAAATCGTCCCCCTTGCCACACAAGTGAGAGAGAGAGAAGTTGCCCCAAGTTGTACAAACCAATTTGATGAAGAAAGAGAAGAATGTGTTAGAGTCCTATAATTTTTATAGGATTTCTTGATTATAACTAATCATTATTATGTTTGAGATGTTGTAAATAATATTTCCTCCTGCAAATTATTTCCAAAGAGACACCAAGTACCAAGATTTAAGGAGATTTTTGCATGTAAATGTTTGGATCAAATCACTGCAGGTATTTTCATCGAAAAAAGCTCAGAAGCAGCTTTCCAATAGTATATTATTCATTCAAATCCAATTCCCGGATCGAAGGAAAGAGCAAGTTGAAGTCTGCACTAGAAAGCACATAAGAAGGCATAAGTGAGAAATAATTTATTTTGAAGTATTAAAATAAATGAATAATCAAAAACTTAAAAACACATGGAAAATTCGTTTATTCCAGAGTCCAAAAGTCAAAGCAGTCAAAGGGCCCACCCCTCACTCATGCATTATTTACCCCCAAAGTTAAAAGCATCGAGATGTGTGCATATTATAATCTATGGTTGTGCATATGTTTCGGATTCCCTAGCCCAGTGTTGCAAGGGAGCGCCCCCCACCCCTCAATCCCGCTCCCAATCCGCGCTCCGAGGGAGCGGGTCGAGAGTGTGCTCCCTAAAAAAAAAATGCTTCCTGCCTTTTCAGGAACGTTTTCGAGAGCGTTTAGCCTTTTTTACAAAAAAAAAAAAAAAAAAAATTGCAGTAATGTTTCCAAATGCGTTTTTTTCAAAGAAACAAATAAGTTTTGAGTGGGGCAACTTAATGATCAAGCCTATGGCCCTAGTATTGATATGCGATTCATGGTAATGTTAAATTATTAAAGTAAAAGTGACATTCTCCTTAATCTTCATTTTCATCCTTTTACTTAAATTTTTAACATTACTATAAAATGACTCAGGATGTTTGAGAGTGGTTCCGACCTCATTGGATTTCATATGAAGAAAGTAGAATTTTAGATTTCATTCAAAATCCAACAGACTTATTAGTTTTTCAGGATTTCAGGATTGCAATGTTTCCATTAAATTTTGTCATGTATTAGAGTATGGAACTCGTATTTAATCAAGAGCACCAATCCCTCTATGTACCTTGATGTTAGTGACATTGGTTGTCGAACTCCTCTATCATGACCCTCCTAAAAATATACGCATCACTCAAACAAAATCTTGAGTTGACATGCTATGCTTTTTCTATGTTATGTTAATGCTTAGAGGGTGATAATAATGACAAAGAACCCTATACAGATACAGAGGTAATGACAAAGATACCTCTGGATATTAATGCTTAGAGGGTGATATTAATGACAAAGATCCCGATTTTCCAACAAGACTAAAAAAACTAGACATTTCTCGTGGTGGCAAGAGGCCCAAGCATAAGCAATAGATAATAGATTTACTTGTCTTTTCTAGTTTCTAGTAGTTTTTATAACTATTGTCTCTTTCATATTTATTATGATATTTTTTTAAACAATATATGACAATTTAAGTTTGAAGTTGGCAATTATAACTCATTAGTAATGAATTATAAATATGATGCTTCATGAAAGTTGAAAGTTGTTTCATTTCATTTCATTTTATAACATTTCATTTCATGTTAGATATTATTTGTAATTTTGTTGTAATGGTTACACTTAGCTTACAAGTACAACTTTGGTGATCAATGATGATAAATGTTATATATTGAATTTTGAAAGCTTGAAATTTTAAGATTGATGAATCATGAGACTCAATATGTTGTATGTTACTATGTTACTAACTTGTGGACGTGGTTGATGAAGATTATAACTTCTAGATGATTGTTGTTATATGGTTCAATCTATGTTTTTTTACGTTTTTTATATCTAATTCATAATTCTACATGTTCTTGTTGACATATATGTATCAAAATATAAAAA
>APFE031148886.1:70977-98051 GCA_000404065.3 Pinus taeda
ACGTTCCGAGATTCACTCCCAAACCGGGAGCTTTTGAAAATGTTGCTCCCGCACCCGTTTTAGCTCCTGCTCCTAAGTAACATTGCCCCAGCCCCTCCAACATTTAACCAAAGGGGGGGTCCAAAAAGTGGTTTTCACTTTCACTGTCAGTTACAGATGTCACCCTCACGTAATTTCGAACCCCCCGCACCCTACCTCCCCTAAACCTCTTACTGCCTACCGCCCTCTGGAATCCATTCACTGTTTTGGTTTGAATTTTATAAATATGGCAGGAATGGGTTTCATGCAATTATGAAACAAATACTATGTGGATGGGAGGCTTAATGGAGTTCAATGCGATTATCAAATAAATGCTTTGTGGATGGGAGGCTAAATTAAAGAGATCAGGTGAGAAAGGTTCAAGAATGGAAGAGAAAGTGGGTAAAATGAGATAGTGGGCAAAGGAGTAAATTAAATTCACAGTTACAAGAAAAAGAAATTCATGGGTGCAAGAAAATAAATACATGAGAGAAAATAAGAGGAGATTTTGCAATAATATGTTCATGGAAGTAATGCACAGGTGAGAAAAATAGGGAGCTTCATGTAAACGAGTTTTACACATAAGAGGACAAGTAAAAATGAGTTTTTACAGAGAAGCAAGATATTTTTGTTTTTACAGGGATAAAAGTCAAAACAAATGTTTTACCAGCCATGGATTTACAACAAAAAAACAACGCACAGTTTTGCAAATCCATCCAAATATTTACAGTAGTAAAAGGAAATTTACAGGGGAAGGTAAAAGGAGAAACGGGACATGGTTTTTGAAAACAACACATGGGTTTCAAAATCCATGGGAAGAGAAACAATACATGGATTTAGAAAACAACCCAAGGATTTTTTAAACAGTATATGAATTCATAAATCATTCTAATAAATACTTTGAATTATGAATTTCATTTAAATATTTAGAAATATTAATTTAAATATATTATTTAAATCCAAATATTTTGTGACAAAACAAAGTATTTAAAAGAGGGTGGATAAGACAATGCACATGACAGCAGCAAGAGAAACAGGGACAACAGTGCACATTCAGCCCAACATTTCAGAATAGAATGCAGTAGAAAGAGGGACAGCACAAACATCTGCCAGCAAGGCAAACAACATTGCTCATTCAAAGGCCCAGTCACCACCAGAATGCCCAGAAACAACAGATTTCCAGCAGTCAGTAAACCAATTCCAGATTGGAATGCACAATACTTGCAGGCAGTTCAGAGTTTCTAGCAGACAAATTAGAGATATTATCTTATCTTTAGTTTATTATGCAGGAATTCTCCAAAAATAGCCACAATCAGCAACAATTCACTTTAAAGGTTGAACATAAGATCAGAAATAGTATAGACTTCCTATTACTTAATTGTATTTTGGGAAATATCTACAAGTTTTTGGTAGATATTGTTTATAATAATTTTTATTCAGATTTTCCTGAGATTATTAGAGAATATTTTGTAAATCAATTCCTTTTGGGGATTTTATATTAGTTTAGTAGAAGGTCTCAAGATATTTGTAATTATTAGTATAAATACTTCACTGTTTGAAGTATCAAGGGTTGATTTCCGAATGTAATTTCTGCTGCATATTGTATTTTTCAAAGTACTGGAGCATCAGTGATACAAGGACCTTTCACAGGATTCATGTGGTGTAATAAATGGTGATGTGTCTCTTCTGTCTATTTGTTTAAACATTGTTTTTCTTCCTCTGTTATTCTAAATATATGAATTAATCAACAGAAACTGTGACAAATAGGATTCATTATTTAGAGCGCCCTATTTTGGATGTTGTTAATTTTAATGGTTTCCACTAAAGTCAAATCAAGGAATTCTTAATTGCTCCTTGATTTCTATTGAACCCTACTCTTCTACTATTCCACCATTCATTTAATTTCTGAAAAGATCCAGTTAGTGCAACCTAGCTTGCCCTGTGAGAACTCTAAAAATTGATGCAAAACTCTAGTTTAGTTTATAGACTCCATAGCCCAATGGAATTATAACACTCAAATCAACCAAATCTTTCAAACAAAACAAACAAGTACAATCATAACTAGCCTAAAACTTACACTAAAACAAAGCTAAATTAAACAGAGAGATCCCTCTCTGAAACTAACAGGGCTAGATCCTAGATTCCAAAGTAGTTTTGATGTTGTCCAATGTGTTTACTCCCTCAACCTCAAAAATACAGAACGACAACAGAATGTGTGAGTGAATGATGTCCAAATGAGGTGTGAGGTCTCTTCTATTTATACACTTCGTTGTGGGTGAAGAGACACATCCATTGGGCTTCTTGAGCCTACATTAATCTAAGGTCGACCTGAACAATTTGCACATGTGAGAGAATAAATTCAAAATCACACTTTTGCTTGTCCGGATGAGATGATCTTTATATCAATCTTGGACCTCTCGAAAAGAGGAATCCAATGCAATCACCATCTCCATCAAATGAGTTGTCCCAAGGTGGAATTTGGCCCTAGTTGCCAATTTTAACATCTTTATTGTTATTTCTCTTATTGTTGAAATGTCTTAACAAATGTTTATGGAGCAAGAATTTGGTAGGATCTCTCTATTTTACATTATGTTATCCTTGGGATGTTGTTTATGGATGCATTACTTCTTTATACTTGGTTAAATGCATATACATTTCATTCCGAGAAATCATAATCTTTGTAAGCGTTCAATCTTATCTGCTCTAGCAATATCCTTAGCTATATTTCTGAAATTTGGGACAGCAAGGAAAGTGCCTTTGGGGCTTGAGCACTTCAACCTCAATTGCCATATCCTCCATCATTTGCATAGCCTCCCATGAACATTGATTTGATCTCATATGCCCAATGATAACACACTAGTCTCCATTCCTTCCATCCACTTTATTTAGTCAACTCATAAAAAAATGTTTTGCTATAACCATCTCTCCATTTCACCTTGAACTTGCACAAGTTCTAGCAATCCTATTTTAGGGAAGCCCTTGTTGAACCAAAGGAGGACCATCCTAAAGTGAAGAAGAGGGTTTATGAAGTTATAGTGGCCTACCTCTTAGTTGCACTGAAGGCTTGCTTGAGCTTTAGGATTTAATCTAAAGAAGTGAGGGTTTGTGTGATAACAAAGCATTTGGAAAAAGATAGAAAAGGGGAAAAGCATGCCATGTCACCACCTAGAAAGACTTCAAGTAAACTGCTCTTCTTCCATGGTGGAAGACGCAAAGAATCTCAATGAGTGCACACCACTTCTCTAACTCATGATAGACAAAGAAACCACAATTGGAAGCTAGGAAACCTCCTTAAACCATGTGCTACTTAGAGAAGATGAGACAAGGGAAAAGCATGCTCGAACTAGAAAAGGTAATGTCCAAGAAAAGCATCCAAGTGGCATCCAACTAGGCACATTTTTCCAAGAATGAAAAGCTGTTGTTTTGAGAGAAAATACACCAAAGGAAACTTCCTAGAACATAAGATTTCTACAATCTGGTAAAAGCTTACTTACAAATGTGGTGCACTACCTAAGAATAGATGCCACATGTCAAAAAGCACCATGATCCTCAAAGAATCCTTTCAAGTCGAAGCACTCCATTATGACTCCAAACAAGTGACACATGTTCACAAGCAAGGCACACAACACCTAGGTCAAAAGATAGGATAATATCGTGATAAAGCACATGTTAGCACTGGATTAGGGTACACATCTCCATTGCTAAAAATAAATTGCATTACAAAAAATCACAGTGCTCAAAATCTTCTAAAACTTAAACAAATCGTCTTGCTACTAACCGAAGGTACTTGCTATATTTAGACATGGGAAAAGGCAAAAAACCTTAATTTTCCATGTCCTCCGATCCGCCAAAATTGGCACACAAGTTGGCCTCCATTAAGAGTATCCAAATATATAATCAATTTCGAGAAAGAAAATCCCTATTTTCTTGTTCTCCAATAACCAATATTTATACTATGGACTTCTCCATAAAGGTTATCTAGAAACATGATCAATCTCCAAAAATAAGACTTTCTAAAGAAAGAAAATTTCCTAAAATAGCAAATCTCAAAAATATGAAAGTAACCTTTTGAAGCCCTCACCCTCCAAACCATCAAATATTGCATGACAAACCTGTTAAACTCAAGAAAATCATTTACTCTATATGAATGTGCATTTATCCTTGAAGATCTCGTGCAAGAAACATGTTTAACCTTTAACAATGAGAATGAAAAATCATGACCATGTGCTAACTCTAGCTAAAGAACTCACAAACCTTCAATTTTAAATCATCCACTAATGTATTCACAAACCGTCAATGCTAAATTGATCCCTATTGTATCCACAAACATTTGGTGTTGAATCAATCAAGATGCACTTTTGAGAGGATAACCAACATACCAGACTAGTCGAGTTATACAATTCAGACTTTGAATCAACCGAGTTGGCACCTACACATTCTAACTAGGCCATCTAAATGGTATGGGGACCAATTTGGTACTAAATTCGGCAAATTGTACACTGACCCGACCAATGCAATACCAAACCAGTCTAGTCATAGACCAACTCAGTCGAGTAGTACCCTACAATCCAACGATGCATATTTTGAGGGTAAACTTTAATTTTTTTAATTACACCAACTAACTAATTTCACTCATCCTAAACCCTAAAACTCATTGCAAAGAGACCATTGTCCCTTCTATTTGCCTCACACCTCTCTCATTGAGCATATGTAAGCAAGAGGTATTTTTGGAGCAGCAATTAAGACTATGACTTAGAGTGATCTTGGAGCTTGTTTAGCAATCCTTGTATGTGTTTGATAAATGATATGTCGTAGGCCACTAGCTTGTATCATGTCTTTGGAGCTTGTTTAGCAATCCTTGTATGTGTTTGATAAATGATATGTCGTAGGCCACTAGCTTGTATCATGTTGTTTTCCAGATGCTAAAGGCCATTTAGAGCCTTGTTGATTATGTAATTTGTTTCAGTTATGTATCACATTCAGCACCATTTTGATGTATTGACCCTTATCAGTTGACTTTACATATTTTGTCTCTAATGGTTTGGAATCACGGTTTGGAATATTTAAAATAATTATTTTCATTAAAATTTTAATATTTTATGTATTCTGTAGTAAACCAAGTCACAAAAATTCAAATTGGTCTGAGTTAGTGCCAAGTCAGAGTCCAATTCCAAGTTGACCATTGACCAATTTTGAGTCTGAGTCCAAATTCTGAGACATTGATCTTAGCGAACATAACTCCAACATCCTCTTTAAGATTGACTTGGCAACACAAACAAGGAAAGATGGCATAAGGATATTTGACCTAGTAAATCTTGCAACACAAATATGATAATCTAATAATTGTCATTCAAGGACACGTCCTTGAGGATTGAAGACAAGTTCCCTACATTATTGGGCATCCCCAATGTACTAGAAGTAGAAATGTCTAAGCATACACAATATCACATGTAAAATTTTTACAAAAGAAAAGGGGAAATGCACAAAAATTATGTGTTAACCCTAATTTGACTAACCTAACCTACTACCCACAAAGAAATCCTTCTAATCCTTCCTACTGACCAATGTTATCAAAACCAAATCGGTGATCGAATCGAAAAACCCTCTAAACCAAGAACCAATAAAAAAATCGGACCAAAAAACTGGTCGACCAAAAACACAAAATATTCAAATTTTAAATAAAAGAATACATATTCATGTGCATCCATATCAATCCAAACCATTTATGCACAAATAAGCAAAAGTTTTCATTTATATAGGATGTAAGGGTGCATATAACCAAAATAGTATTGAGTGCAATCCATCTCTGAACCAAAAATGCATCAACAAACAAGCTCTAAATGGCCTCTAGCATCCAAAAAAAGCATGCTACAACAAAGACCTACCTATCATCAAAATCATTGCCTGTATTGTGATCTTCGTCATCAATATTACCCTCTAAGCATTAAAATAATAGAGAAAAAACATAGCATGTCAAGTCAAGATTTTGTTTTGAGTGCTGGAAAAAGATTTAGTAGGATCATGATAGAGGGAGTTTGACAACCAATGTCACTAACATCAAGGTGCATAGAGGACTTGGTGCTCTTGATTAAATACTAGTTCCATACCCTCATACATGACAAAATCCAATGGAAACGTTGCAATCCCCCCATTCTTGAATTATTGAAAACTTTTACGTCTGATGGATTTTGAGTTACAACTAAAATTCTCCTTTCCCCTTATGAAATCCAATGAGGTTGTTACCACTCTCAAACATCTTGAGTCATTTCATGGTAATGTTATAAATTTAAATAATGACTTTAAGAATTTAACATTACCATGAATTGCATAGCAATACTAGGGCCATAGGCTTGAATATTAGGCTGCCCCACTAAAAATTATTGGCTTTTTCAAAAAAAAATTGTGTTTGGATTCTAGAACATCTTTAGTCAAATTGTATGGAATCGGACACTTCAATACAAGAATGGCCAGTTCAGTGAGAAAAGGCCAGTACAGTACCAAACCGGCCATTTCCAATTCCAAACCTTGAACCAAATCGATTGACCCCCAAACCGGTCGGTTACACCGGTTCTAGTTTGGTTTCAATAACTGTGATGTTCCTATTTCTAGTGTTCGTTATGGCATGGTTAGGATGGAATTTCAGGGTTGGAGGCAGGCAGGTCACAGGTGCACCTATACTTCATCAGCGGGCCCAAGGGCTTTTGGAGATGATTTATGGGGTCTGGAGGAGTTCACTTGCCATTTTCCATCATCAAAATTGAATCCGCACAACTTGCTTCTCATTCCATTGCATTCTAATAATTCCTATAAAACGGGGTTATTATTGTGCCTAAATTAATTACGCTTGATGTGGCATTCCGAGAGGAATACTTGACGAAACACCCTAGTATAATAGCTCGTTGGAACCGAAATGAGAAGATCTATAGGTTGGGACGGTTAGTGGGGATTTTCAGTGGCCTGAGGAGGCATGGCGGCCAATTTACCATTTTCCCACATTTAACAGAAAAAAAAAAAAAAAAAAAAAAAAAAAAAAAAAAAAAAAAAAAAAAAAAAAAAAAAAAAAAAAACATTTTAATTGAATTGAAAAGAGAGAAATGTGCTCAAAAATTAAAATAATAATAAAATAGGAGCTTCTAGAGGGGTCCATCAGATCTATAAAAGAGGAGGAGGAGGTCATTAGAGAACATCTTGGATTAGAGCATTGTCTTGTGTGAGAGGCTTGAGAACCTGGTTCTCTACTTCAGTAGCCCCAAGATAGAAAGCCTCGGGTGATTTTGGTGAGAGTGGACGAAAACCCACCTCATCCCCTTGGTGGATTCAGACTGAATTTACAGTTGCTGTGATTGATTTCAGTTCCGTTTTGGGAGGGCCCGTGCAACATCAGAGCAGATTCTCAAGGCCAGCTTTTCAACTCAGCTATATTGGTTGTATTTGCATGTAACCCCAGTTTATCTATTATAATAAAAGTTGAGATTGTCCCTGTTCATCTTCTTGGTTTTTGTCCCTGTTCATCTTCTTGGGTTTTTTTTTTTTTTTTTTTTTTTTTTTTTTTTTTTTTTTTTTTTTTTTTTTTTTTTTTTTTTTTTTTTTTTTTTTCGAGTAAAGTCTATTCTATTGATATTAAAAAACAAAAAGATATATACAGAGAGGATTTAACCTCTGAGAGAGCCTTGACCATCTCTCTGTCATTCGAGTAAAGTCTATTCTATTGATATTAAAAAACAAAAAGATATATACAGAGAGGATTTAACCTCTGAGAGAGCCTTGACCATCTCTCTGTCAAGAAAGCATTACTAAACTGACTGTTCCTTCTGCTCTTACAACTTATTAAAAAACAAAAAGATATATACAGAGAGGATTTAACCTCTGAGAGAGCCTTGACCATCTCTCTGTCAAGAAAGCATTACTAAACTGACTGTTCCTTCTGCTCTTACAACTTATGAGCATATCTTGTGGAACTAGAGCAGAACTAAAAGAAGCTAAAATCCAGATTACAAAGTGAAAACATGATTAATAACTGGGCTTTTAGCCAAAAATCTCAAAAATTCTTGCCTCCGGTTGGCCGCTAGCTGGATATCGCCTTGCCCAACGACGTAATACTGAATCAAAACAACTGGAAAACCAAAATGCAGAGTGACTGCCTTGAAGCTTCAAACACTGTGCTGACATTTACTTGGGTTCATCAGGGCCCTGATCCTTCTCCTCGTCCAAGTCACGCTCCCAAGTAACCATCACGCCATCTTCGACATCGGTTGGATTTACTCCTGGGGGGAGCCTGAGATGCAGAATATTGGGGTAGGTGTTATCTGGCCACCGGTTCGTCTTACTTGCCTGAGCCGAGACCTGCGGAGTTCCGACTATACCTTGAGACTCCCCTCCCATCCCCGCTGCAGTTGGATTAATACTGTGTTCCTCCAACTAACTCTGTACCGAATTGACCATGGGAGAGAGAGACTGGTCCTTTGAATCTGACTCTGCGCTAATAAGATCCTCCTCCTGCGACGAATTGACCAGAGGAGTGGGAGAGTGTTCCTTCGATGATGCCTCCGGGCTGACATGTTCCTCCTCCTCTTCTGAGAAGATGACAGTAACCATAGCAGTGACAAGCGGTTTGGTCAACCGGCTTTTGAAACGGAATTTGGTTGTCTGCACTGAGTTGTTTATCGAAGAGCCACACTCTTCAGAGACTTGGGAGGGTGGATAGGCTATGGCAAGCGGAGAAATGCGTTGAGGAGTAGGACTGCCTCGTCCTCCCGACCCTCCCCTAAGACCCGAATTGCGTCCTCTCCTGGGAGTTGCTCTGAGACGAGGAGCCATGTGCACTTGGTTCTGCTTGATATACCCACTCGAAAACAGAGAATGAAGGAACAAAGGCAGAAAAATGGCAATATGCCAGACTGAGGACCAGCCAGAAGAAAAAGAGACCCCAGTTTTTAGCCCACCAGCAACCAAATTCGCCACCCAATTGTGCTTATTTGCCTCGATAGGAAGCTCGTCCCTCACCCAGGCCACTACAGCAAGATTACAAACAAAGGAGGGACTGCTATCGGGTTTAAGACGCCAAACTTCAATTGTGGAAACAGAGAGGGAGTGCGTTGCGCTTACCTTCAGCAGCCAAGAGCGAGGCCAAGGTGACTTCTCCTGAGGGCGCTGCAGCTTCCCTCGCGAGCAAGACCACCATGAATCTCCCCAGCTACTGACCTTTAGCCTATACAAACCATCAGCTGCGTCTTCCCCTGTGGGTATGCTCGCATCTGGTCTCCATAAAAGCACCAAAGTGACCGCCATCATTCTTTGGCTTGTCAAGCCAACATCCTCCGTCTGCGTACTTGGGGAGTGCAGCGGAATTAAATTGCAGTGAATGCCTTTCACCTCACCTTGGATATGAGCCCGAGACTCGTCCTCCGCCACCTGCCAGCTGCTGTCTGCGCATGGCTTCATCTCTGAGATCATTAAAGGCTAATGAATTCACCCGCATCCGCGTGTGATTCTTCCCTTGCTTGCATATCTCTTGATAATATGGATTGAAAGGTGGAAATTTCTGTCTCCGAGGCTATGCCTTGTAGAGGCCCTTCATAGAACTCCTTTCCCCTGTCCACTCCTAAATTAGCAAGAAAGTCTGCCAGTTTGTTTCCTTCTCTTCTGATATGCTTGAAGGATATCGTCGAATGACTGCATAGCCATTGTTGAAGACGCTCAAGTCTGGTGGCCATTCTCCAACTGTTGCTTACCTTGTGCACTGCTGAGCCCTGTTGTAGTTTTGAGGCTATATTGATGATGATTTGAGAGTCCCCTTCCACTATAAGAGGGATGAGTTGATGTACCTGTGCTATGTTAAGCCCTCACCATAGTCCTTCCAGTTCTGCTGCATTATTAGTATTCCAACCAATTGAGCCAAAGAAGGTGATGAGAGGGTTACCCTGATGATTTCTTATTATTCCACCGTAGCCTGTGCTTCCAGGATTCCCTTTCGATGCCCCGTCAAAGTTGAGTTGGAATACATTGATGGGCGGAGGTGTCCAGCAGGTAGAGGACTCTTGATGCTTGGATGAATTTTCTTTGGAGGAATTCGAACTTTGTAATTGGATCTGCCAGTTGCTCCATATTGCTTGTTCCTGTATAGTAGAAGGAAAATCCTCCTGAGACCAGCCTTTAATGGACAGAGTTTCTTGAATGTTTTTATGCATCGTTTTCCACACCTGCTCCATTGTCATTGCTTGGTTTTTAAATATCCGTCGATTTCTCTCCTTCCATATATTCCACATCAATAGCCCTGGTATTATTTGCCAGAGAGTGTTTAGAATGCTGCTCTGATATGGCTTTTGGGCCCAGCTGCGAAGAGTACTCTTTAGGTCGTCCATCACTCGACCTTCCTTCCGACAACGGAATGTAACCTTTTCCCAGAGTTGTCTTCCTAGCGGGCAGGTTTGCATAAGGTGCAGAGTCGACTCCTCTTCCTGTTTGCAATTGAGGCAGATTGATGGCCCAGCAAAGTTCCTTTTTCTGAGATTATCCCAGGTGAGAATTTTATTATGTGCCAGGAGCCATAGAAAAGTAGAAACCTTCGGCCAGATGGGCGGGCTCCATATTTTGTCCCATAATTTGTCTTTAATTGCTCTGTTTTTTATGATAAGTTTGTAAGCCTCTTTAGTTGTGAAGGTGCCCTTTTCTTCATATCCCCATCTGAGCACATCCCTACCTGCCATCTTTAGAATTTTTCGTTTTTGAAGTTCTGCTAATAAAGAGAGTTGGATTTGCTCCGGGCTTGTCGGTAAGATGGTGCGCGCTTCAAGCCACTCCCTGTGATCTTGTTCGTTGTGTGGTCTCCAGTATTGGTTTACTTTATCCATCTGGTTTAGATCTCGATCTAGTATGCCCTGTATTATGCTTTTGAGGTTTGGGAGTTGCTGCCATGAGTCTCCCCAGAACCTAGTTGTACATCCATCTCGCACCTCCCAAAAACTATGTTGTTGAATTATCTCTTTGTGTTTGATGGCTGAGTTCCATATTACCGAGCCTTTGCTAACTTCGGACATTCTGAGACGCTCCTCCAAGGGCAGGTTTCTGGCATATTTCGCTATCCATAGGGTAGCCCAAGGTGTGCCAGGATTGGAGAGCCATTTCCACCATATTTTTGCTCCCATTATTATGTTGCTATGTTCTGGATCTCTTAATCCAATACCTCCTGCGTTTTTAGGGAGACAGGCCTTCTCCCAATTAACCAGGGCCCATTTTCGATTTGGTCCTGAGCTTCCCCAGAGGAAATTACGCTGCAGCTATTTGATAGCTTTAAGTACCCATTTCGGCGTTGCCATGATAGAGAACAAATATAGCGGCATGGACTGAAGCACTGCTTTGATTAGTACAATTCTACTAGCCATGTTGAGGGCTCTATGGGTCCAGAGGAAGAGTCTTGCTTCCAGTTTTTCTAACAGGTCGGTCCAAGAGGCATGCTTGAGCGCAGACGCGATTAAAGGAGCCCCTAAATATTTGGAAGGCAAAGATGCTATGGAGAAGCCTAGGATTCGCGCAATAGCTCTTTGGGTCGTAGGTGGCATATTAAAAAAGAAGAGCTGGGATTTAACTCTATTGATGAGGGCGCCTGAGGCTAGAGAAAAATTATTGAGAAGAGCATTAAAATATCGGGCTTCTTGAACTGAGGGATGGCCGAGTAACATATTGTCATCTACGAATGGCTGGTGAGAGACGGCAGGAGCTTGGTGGAGAGCAATACCTTTGATTTTGCGGGAGAGGATAGCTGAGTTAATGTTGCGTCCTAGTCCTTCAGCCATGATGACAAACAGGAATGGCGAAAGAGGATCTCCTTATCTAATTCCTCGAGATGGTCGGAAGGTGGAGGAGGGGATGCCATTGATGAGGATAGAGAAGAATGAGGAGGAAATTAGATTGCTTATCCATCTGACCCATGAAGGAGCAAAACCAAAAGCTTTGAGGATTGTTTGCATATATTCCCAGCTTATACTATCAAAAGCTTTGGATAAATCAATTTTGAGTAACATACCTGGTTTTTTTGCTTGCTTGAGAGAATGTATTATTTCATGGGTTAAGATTATCCCATCCGTAATCTGTCTTCCCTCTACGTATCCGGATTGTTCTGGTGAGATAATGAGGGGCAGCAAGGGCTTCAGTCGTAGAGCAACAACCTTGGAGACGATCTTGTATATTATGTTGCATAGTGCTATTGGTCTGTACTTGTCTGGTGAAGGTGAATCCTCTGCCTTGGGGATCAATGCAATAAATGTTGCATTCATACCCGGGTACATCCATCTTAGAGTTCGTGATTCTTCCACTACCTGCCAAACTTCCCATTTGATCATTTCCCAAAAGTGTTGGAAAAAATTTGAAGTAAATCCATCTGGTCCAGGTGCCTTTCCTGCTTTTAGTAGATTCACCGTTGTTTCAACCTCTTGAAGACTTATAGGTTTGAGAAGAAGAGTGTTGTGGTCTTCAGTGATTAATCTAGGTATATGTCTAATGATTTTGTCGATCGCCTCTTTCCTGTTTATATTGGGTTCTTGGCTCATTTTCTTGAAGTAGTTGAGGAATTCCTTTTCTATTCCTTCATGAGTTTCAATTTTGGTGCCCTATTCATCCTTGACATAAGAGATTTGGTTGCTCATTCTTCTTTGAACTGTAGTTTTGTGAAAAAACTTCGTATTCTTCTCCCCCTCCTTCAGCCATCTGACCCTTGATTTTTGCCTCCATAGTATTTCCTCCTGTAGGTCTCGTTCTAGGAGTTTTTTTTCCGTGTCTTGCTCCTTCTGAGTTAGCTCTTCCGTCCGTCCCTCAGAGATCATTCTTTGCTGAATCTCTTTCATTTCTTTATTGAGGATTTCCTTTGCTTTGAAGATGTTGCCGAACGTGGATTTGTTCCAGCGTTTTATTTCCTCTTTGAGGTACTTCAGCTTCCTTTGAAATCTAAACATTTTTGAATCTTCAGTTGGATTGAAGTTTTGGCATGTGCCTCTGATGAATTCATGGAATTCCAGATGAGATAACCAGAACGCTTCAAACCTGAAGGGACGTCGAGTATTTTTACCTGGCCTGTTCCAATGCAGAGCAATGGGCCAATGATCTGATCCCAAATATGGAAGGATGGAGGCAGTAAATTCACCCCCTATGTGTACCGCATTATCTGAAATTAAAAAGCGATCCAGACGCGAGGCTATTTGCTGTGGATCTGCCCTTTTATTGCTCCAGGTGTAGAGGCCATTTGTTGTAGGCAGGTCGATGAGCCAATTATTTTGAATAAAGTCTTTCAATATTGAGTCGTCCCTGTTAACTCTGCATCTTCCTCCTTTCTTTTCCTCCATTGACGCAATCATATTGTAATCTCCCCCTGATACCCAGAGCAAATATGTCCTATCTGTGTTTAGCTGCATTAACACATCTAGGATTTCCGCCTTGAGTTGAGTTTCTTGCGGGAAGTAAACATTTGTTAGATGGCCATAAATATTCGTCCCAAGTAGGTGAAAGGTTGCTTGAATGAAGTGTTTGTTTGCATGTATGTTTTCTAGGTGGATCCTTCTTGCGTCCCAGAGCACTGCAAGTCCACCTGAGGCTCCCTGAGCATCCACGGCCGTTACTAAACCTCCTGGCCATGCTTTAGCTGCTATTTTTTCCAAAAATGTCGAGTTGCATTTAGTCTCCTGCAAAAAAAGAATTGCTGGCTTTTCCTCCATTAACATATTTTTTAGAAGTCTTCCTTTCCTTGGGCAGTTAAGCCCTCGAATATTCCATGAAATCAGCTTCATTGAGAGGGTTTAGGGTCAGTATTAAAATACTTGGTTAGTTTGGCATATCTGCCTGACTCAACCAAGACCTCTCCAATCTTGATGGTTCTTTCTAAGGTGGTTTTCCTTCCTCGCTTTTTACTGTCTTTGGTGATGAACTTCCCATCCCATTGACTGCCAATTTGAACCCCTAATGAATATTTTTTTTGAGCTTTGTTGAGAACTGCTACTAGATTATCCACTTGTTTGTCAGGTATTTTATCGAAGTTACCTATTTTGCATGCTTGTTCCAGACCTAAGATATCTAGTTCACCAATATCTATTGATTCTGTATCTTCTTCCATGAAGTGTGGTTCTTGATAGCTTCCATCTGCTTCTTTCTCTTTGCTCGCGCTAAGATTGGTGTTATCTATTTCCATATCCGGAATGCTCCATATTTCTGGGACAGATTCGTTCTTATCGCTGCCTTGAACTGTCTCCTTTTCCCCTGCTTCCGGTTGTTTGCCTGTTGCCGTTGCCTGCTTAGCTCTTCCTTTATCTGTCTGGGAGATTGGCGGGTCCTGCGAATCATCCTGGGCTAGGACTGCAAAATTGTTGCTTGTAGAGGGTTTTGAGGGTTCCTCTGATGATGTCTTAGGAGGCGCAGTAGATTTTCTGTTTCCTCTTCTTCGATTTGTTACCTTGGTAAATCCATCAGACGACTGTTGTTCCTGGTTGGCTGGAACTGTGGGTTTAATGTTTAGAGGACAATCTCTAAATAGATGTCCTAATGCATGACATTTCCTACACCTAAAAGGGACATGCTCGTAGTCAATTAATTGAATCCAATCTTGATCTTCATGAAAAAGACGTACCGAATCAGGCAGAGGCTGTTTCAGATCCATATAAACGCAGATCCTAGCATAGGAGGCATGAGAGGTATGTCTTATTGCCTTTGTTTCTTCTGTTACCTTGACAAATTCCCCTAGGACTGCGCCAATGGCTTTTAGGGACTCATCCTCCCAGTATTCCCATGGTAACGAATACAATCTGATCCAGACCGGTGCCCAGCTCAAATCTTCCTTGTCCGGGTTGAAACGAGCTACCCATTCTCTCAGAAAAAGCCCAGCGGAATTAAAGAAGTAAGGTCCCCCATCAAAGACCTTGTTTCAGTCTTCCAAGCAATTGAAGATAGCGGTAAAAAACCCTTTCGGCCCTAGAAGTAGGGTTATTTGTCCCTTTGGTCGCCATTTGACGTCGATCCAGGTTCGCAAGGCTTTCTCAATAGGCCAAAAGCCAATAAATTTGCCTATGAGAGCATGATCTCTCATATATTGTATTCGTGCATTGATACGATGACTGGGTAGCTCCACCTCTGGCCTGTGGGTAGCTACTGGCTTGCATGTGGATGAACTGACTGGTGGCTTGTCTTGCTGTTCCTGTTCATTCTTCTTCTGCTGTTCCTGTTCATTCTTCTTCTGCTGTTTGTCCTCTGTATTTCCTTCCGTATATGCCGTCTCCTCTCCCGAACTGCCAATGGGCCCTTTCTGTTTATTGCTTCTTGGAGAGGTCGCCTCTCCAACCCCCTGAGGGGTACTCATTGAAACGCTCAGCTCAAGCCTTGGGCCCCAGCCTGCGTTCTGCCTCCGTCAGAAATGGTCGCCGCTGTGCAGGGGCCTGCCGTAGCAGGTAGCTGCGGAAACCCTAGCTTCTGCTCGCCTCCCGTGATCGCCTCCCGTCCCCAGCAACTTTAGTGCTGAAAGAGGTTGCCCTGTTCATCTTCTTGTTATCTTGCCACAGTCTAATGGTTATATTTTTACATGGCAATGTTCTGTTAAATGAATGATAATTTTGAGGAGAAATTCTGGTTGAGTTAGATTTCTACAAAACTTTGTCAAATATCCCGTTTGGGATATTACAATAATATTGCCACTGACAAAATAAAAGAATCCATCACCTACATGTTTAGATTAGAAAACAGCAGCTTGGGAAGACTGATTCTTTGCAAGAACAACTTAGGAGGACTGTATTTTCACTATAGCAGCCTGGGAGGACCATAGAACTAACTTTTACCAGCAACAGAGACTGGGAGGACTGACTTCCATTTAGGTAAATCTTGGAAAATAAGTTATCATCAGTCTAAACTTGGGAAAAGATGTACAGCAGACGGCTCATCATTTCGTTCATTGATGAGTCTGAAGTTCAACTATGCTTTTATCTCAATAGTGATGAGAAAAATAATGTTTTGTCCATTATTGCTCATACTACATGTCCAAGCTGTATTTTTAATTTTCTAATAATCCGATTTGATGTTTATGCATTTTAATTGTTATAGAATCCAGATCTTTTAAAACTATGTGTGTGAGTGAATCCACTGGCCTGGCAACCTCTGTTGCATGCCTTAATTGATGTGCCTACCAGGTCAGGTGCCATAATCATCTCCGACCGGTCTATACTGTGTACCATCTACAAAGTGAGCAAAGTTCCCAAGGGTTTCCCTGCAACACATTCCTTGGAAAAATTATAAATGTGTGTGTCTGTGGATGCCTATCCCATGTTCTAGTGGATCTCCAAGATATCCTAAATCCTTGTTCCCTTTAAAATACTTAGCCAAATATATAATCTCTATCCCTCTATGCCCTGGAAATTCCAGGGGATCTCCAAGATATCCTAAATCTTTGTTCCCCTTTAAAATACTCAGCTAAATATATAATCTCTATCCCTGGAAAGTCCAGGGGACCTCCAGGCTCCAAGCCATCCTCAATTTTTGTTCCTCAATAATATACTTTGCAAAATATACACAAATATATAATGATGTAACATAAAGCAATGTCTGATACCCACATTTAAACAACCCCAACCAACTACGAACTCAATGATGCACACAGAAAGCCCCAATAAAAATCGCACTGGATAACTTTCCTAGAAACAAAGTTGAGTAAAGCAATATTGTAATTCGTAATTAATAATACCCCTTCTTGCCAAGAGTTAAGTTAATAAGTACCAACCATGAGTAACACATAGAACATTCTCTTCTGGAAATTTATCTGCCAGTGCTTGAATCGTTTTTGAGTATCTCTCGTGCGCTTTTTCAGTTTTCTCTGGCCAATGGGGCAACTGCATGCAACCATATAAATGACAAGAATCAAACCTCAGAAGTTCTGTATGATACCCATTAATGCCATTTGAAAGAATTTAGATAGAAAAAAGCTTCTCCAAACTGCCCAGAGAAGAAATGTAAAAGACAATTGCCAAGATGCCACACAATAAAATCACATATCAGAAAATTGGCTGCCAAGTCAACTGTTCACATAAGTTTCTCCAAAATTTTTTTTTTGAATTATCAATTTAACTACATAGTAAACACGTTAATATAAACTACACAGTAAACTCCTTAATACAAGCAAAGGCACAGTAAAGCCCTTAAGATGAACAAAAAACAGCATGAAAGCAAGGTGTCAGTTCACTACAGACCTTAAGATGTCCACTAAGAACTATAAAATTAAAAAACACAAGGAGATTAATAATGCAAACATTGAAAATAAATAAGGCATATAATTTCAATAAAATGTTTCATCAGAGACGAGTAAAAATGGAATGCAAAACAAACCTCTGGCAATACAGGCTCTACAGAATGGTCCACAGTTCCAGCTGGTAAAATAGCTTCCAGTTCAGAACGGTCGAGTGTCCAGCTAATGTCTGGTGAAGAAGGCGGGGTTCTTATCGCAATGTAATTCATTACCTCACACAAACCATGTTCTATCGACACCTGTATAGAATGGACATATAAGTAACAAGAACAGTTAGTAGTATTCAAAGGGTTTACAGTTTAAAAGAATTGCTTTCCTTTTCCTTTAACGTGTTCAAGTGACCAGACCCTTGTTAACTCCAGATCACACTGCTTAAAGGTATAAATTTTAAAATGGTCAAGAGTAAATACGTAAGCAAAAACTATCAATATACCCATATAATTCCAACATGTGTAAAAGGCTAACTCCATTCCACACAAATTGTTCACATGCAGCTTCAGCCTTGGGTGATTAACAGTGCCTTCAGTTATTAATCAAGCACTTGGAGACACTGACTAGGAATACTATTAACAGGAAAATATGGACGTAATACATCTGTTATTGCAAAATCACTACTATTTTGTCCACAAGCACATACAAATATGCAAGATATGAAGATCCACATATATATACATATTACATACATCACATATAATGTATCATCATCTCATCGGGAAAAGGAAATATGAAAAAACCGGAAATTGATATTATTCACCTTGGACAGCACTCCTGGGGACACATCAAATATGGATGTCTGGCTCTCCACGAAACGATATGTGATAAAGTAAAAACATATCACTATTGGCAAATGAAGACAGTAAGGACCCACTAACATTGCTAGCTCATAAACCTCCTATAATAAAGCCGTATACTATGTTAAATGTTTAGCACCTAGTCCCTCTCTTTTTCCCTATATGTTACTCCACACTGATGAGGACTACAAAACTACATTCAGTATCTTTGTATTTCAGAGACTTTGCTACCACCACACCAATGAGTATCATTTCACTCTATTGACAGAATCACAACAAATAGCTTTATGGGATATCATTTCAATCTGGTAGCTGATGCAGGAGCATCTTACTGGTCAAATACATGATTGACCTTCATAGGTCAAACAATTTTACTAGAAGAAGTTGGTTTCCTCAATTTTTATTTAGATTGTAATATTTAGTATTTTCTAAGTTGTAATATCTCTAGAAGGTATCTCTATGGTTAGGAGGTTTTGATAATTATCAATTAGTTTACCATGTAATAGAACAACTAGCTAAATTAGGGGAATTTTATATAAGTTAGGAAGAGATTGAGCTTGTTGGTATTTTGGTATGAGTGTTTATGTATCATTTTTCAATGTAATCAAAGAAGAGAGTGTGATATAGGAGAGATCACAATGTTTTGAAGAGATCCATGGAGAACGAGAAGGTGACAGCGCAAAGAAGTAAGAACGCTTCAAATTCCAATCGCCTTTGGTCAACTAACAAAGCTTTTGTGTTGGGAATATTTTTTGTCAACAAACATCCATTACACCGATGTCTGATTATTCAGTGTCAAGGTTCCATATCAGGCCATCACTGTTTTGTTGAGATTTCCTTTGTATTTCAATTTTGGTGATATCCAATAACCACTACCGTTAACTAACAAAAGCCCAAGACATAAACCTTACCGTCAAGTAACGTTTCATATACCATCCCGGAGTTCTATTTTATTATTCACCCAATATAGCTTGACCCTGATATCCCCATATTGGTTGACCACTGATACCTCAATGTGTTGACCCTCTAGTGGCTTATATTGATCGATATAAATAAAATAAAATAAAAAGTTGCTTATAAAAACCCTCAATTCGTCAATATGCAATATGTGTTGGCGCTTGGGCAGAGTGCGTGGTCCTATACAGCGTTGGGTATAGCACCTAGTGCTAAGGTTTTAAGAAAAACATGGTGTTTTCACATGGGTTTAGTGGAAGTGCCGATAGCGGGAATTTAAGAGCTCGTTAGCACGAAGCTGGAATTAAGCCTCAATTGCTAGCCCATTGTAGAACAAAGAGAGATCCAACATTTTGGAGCTGAAAATCGTCAATAAGTGTGGACATTAGCCCAGATCTGTCATCAGTTTGGTATCAGAGAAGGCGTGCTCTTTGAAGAAGAAGAAATGGCATATAGACAGAGAGGAGCAGGAATAGGTCAAGGGAGGCTTGTAGGAAATGTAGTGTTGCTAGATGAGATGAGGCACATCCAAATGAGTTTGGAGACCATCGAGACTGCTTAGAAGAGAGGAGCTAACATAGGAGATGTCCATGTAAAAGAAGAAGAAACTTCCTATGAAGGAGGAGGAGGTGAGGAAACAGCGAATGAAATGATGCTAAGAATGATTTCCAGAGTAAATGCCAGACCTAAGATGGAGGTACCCATGTATAAGGGTAATTTATATGTTGAGAAGTTGATCAACTAGATTAATGCTATGGACAAATACTTTGATTATGAAGATGTTGATGAAGAAAAAAGAGTGAAGTATGCAATGACAAGGTTGAAAGGTCATGCATCCCTATGGTGGGATGAACTGCAAGAAAACAAAAAGAAGAGAGGCAAGTACAAGACCAAGAGTTGGTACAAAATGGTTGTTAAATTTAAAGGTAAGCTCATGCCTAAGGACTACCTTTTGAATCTTTTTAAGCAATTGCAGAATCTTAGACAAAAATCTATGTTAGTAAAGGAGTACACTAAGGAATTTTATAAATTAAACATTACAGTTGGTCATATAGAAGAAGACACTAAAAAGGTTGTTAGGTATATCAAATTATCAATGGATTGAGTACGAAATTCAGAATGAGATCGGTATCTTGTCCCTAAGAATAGCAGAATATGCCTATCAAGTTGCTTTAAAGGCCAAAGAGAAGATAGCTAGAAAACAAATTCAAAAGAGCATAGGGAGGAGTCCTGCAAGAGGAAAAGGACAATATAGTAGCAAAAGAAGATTTCAATTCCCAAGAAAGGAAGGGGGAAGCTCAATTCAATCAAGTCAGTCACCAAGAGGAAGTGAATTCCGAAGCTAAAGTAACCTTCAAGAGGCAGAGGCAGAGGTAGAGACTATCCAGTCAAATGTTATAAATGTGGTATGTTGGGACATATCCATGGGAATGTCCAGAGAATAATCTTGCAAGTCAAAGAGGTTCACATGCAACAGAAGCAAAGGAAGCAAGTGTGAAAAGGTGCACATGTAACAGAACGAAAGGAAGCAAGTGTGAATTTAGTTGCAACAAAAGAAATCAGAAGCAGAAGAGTCATTGTTCATGAAGACAGTTATGATAAAGTCAGAAAAAGGAAGCTAAGGAACCATCCCAGAGAAAGAGTTTATTCAAGACTATATGAAAGTCAAGAGGCAAGTGTTGTGAAGTTGTGATTGATAGCAGTAGCCCAGATAATTTGGCTTCCTATGAAATGGTAGAAAAGCTAGGGTTGAAGAGATTAGCAAATCGTACACCCAATAAGGTGTCTTGGTTACAAAAAGGACATCAGAATCTGGTTAATGAGTAGTGCAATGTGGAATTACAAATTGGTGGTTATAAAGATGAGGTGTTATGTCATATAATGCCTATGGATGTCTACCATATTTTGTTGAGAAGACCATGGCAGTTATGACAGGAAAGCCATTCATGATGGCAGGAGAAACACTTATTCCCTTGAAAAGGATGGTCAGAAACATGTATTGTTACCTTTAAAAGATGAAGGAGCAAAAGAAAAAGTTGGTCCTATGTTTTGCTCATGAGTGAAAAAGAACTGTTGCAAGAAGTCAAGAAGGAGGAGGTACAGTTTGCTTTAAATGGTAAGCTTAAGGTAATACTTACTAGTACAAATTTGAATGATTCAGTGTAGAAGTTAAAACCTTGTTGGATGAGGTTGTTGATATCATAGTTGATAAATTTCCAAATGAAAAAGGAAGCTAAGGAACCATCCCAGAGAAAGAGTTTATTCAAGACTATATGAAAGTCAAGAGGCAAGTGTTGTAAAGTTATGATTGATAGCAGTAGCCCAGATAATTTGATTTCCAATGAAATGATAGAAAAGCTAGGGTTGAAGAGATTAGCACATCCTACACCCTATAAGGTGTCTTGGTTACAAAAAGGACATCAGAATCTGGTTAATGAGTAGTGCAATGTGGGATTACAAATTGGTGGTAAAGATGAGGTCTTATGACATATAATGCTTATGGATGTCTACCATATTTTGTTGAGAAGACCATGGCAGTATGACAGGAAAGTCGTTCATGATGGCAGGAGAAACACTTATTCCCTTGAAAAGGATGGTCAGAAACATGTATTGTTGTTACCTTTAAAAGATGAAGGAGCAAAAGAAAAAGTTTGTCCTAGATGTTTTGCTCATGAGTGAAAAAGAACTGTTGCAAGAAGTCAAGAAGGAGGAGGTACAGTTTGCTTTAAATGGTAAGCTTAAGGTAATACTTACTAGTACAAATTTGAACGATTCAGTGTAGAAGTTAAAACCTTGTTGGATGAGGTTGTTGATATCATAGTTGATAAATTTCCAAATGAATTTACCCCCTATAAGGAGTATTAGCCATCATATAGATTTAATTCCAGGGTTTCTTATTTCCTAATAAAGCAGCATATAAGATGACTCCACAAAAGAATGAACAGATAAAAAGACAGGTTCAAGAGCTGTTGGATAAAGGTCTGATGAAGGAGAGCTTGAATCCATTTGTTGTTCTTACAGCACTCAATCATAAGAAATATGGAAGATGGTGAATGTACATAGATTCCAAAGCAATAAATAAAATCACAATAAGGTACAAATTTCCATTACCTCATATCGATGATTTGATAGATTGTTTAAGTGTGCCAAATATTTCTCAGAGAATGATTTGAAAAGTGGGTATCATTAAATTAGAATTAGGGAGGGAGATGAATGGAAGACAATTTTCAAAACCAATAATGGATTAATGACTTTTGGGCTCACAAATGCTCTTAGTACTTTCATGAGATTGATGAATGAAGTTCTGAAAGAATTCATTGGTAAATTTGTTATAGTTTATTTAGATGATATCCAGGCGTATAATCAAACAAAAGAACATATAAGACATCCCAGGTTGGTCTTGAATACCTTATAGAGAGAAAATCTACTAATCAATCTGAAGAAGTGCAGATTTATGAAGAAAGATTTGGTGTACTTGTGTTTTGTGATATCTAAGAATGGCTTGAAGATGGATCAAGAAAAACCCAAAGCAATCATAAATTGGCCTATTCCAAGGAATGTTTTTGAGATGAGTAATTTCCATGGTTTGGCAAAGATTTTACAAAAAAATTATTAGAAACTTCAATAGTATTTGTGCTCCCATTGTGGAAACTATTAAGGAAAACAAACAGCCATAAGAGGACAAAAGCAGCTGAGAAAAACTTTAGACTGCTAAAGCAGAAGATTACAGAACAGCCGGTTTTAGTCTTGCCAAATTTTAATAATTTTTTTCAAGTTGAGATTAATGTTAGTTGGACTACAATAGGAGTCATTTTAAACCAAGAATAAAGATGAATTGCCTATTTTAGTGAAAAACTAAATGAAGCAAAACAGAAATATTCCTCATATAATAAAGAGTTTGATGCCATAATTCAAGCACTGAAGAAATGGAGGTATTACCTCATGCATAAAGAGTTGGTTCTTTACACTGGCAATCATGCTTTACAATTTATTAGTAGTCAACCATGCTAAATGGGTGGAATTCTTCCAAAATTTCACATTTGTTACTAAGCATATAAGTGATAAATCAAACAGGGTCATTGAGTAGAATTAATTTGGTTCTACATTTCATTATGCTAAAAAATACAGTTACAACACTATTAGAATTATGCTAAAACAAAGGTCCATAGAATCATTCTTCCAAGATCCATTAGGATCATAACTAAAGCACACACCAAACCATGCTTCACTCTCTTTAGGTATCCAACAATGTCTAAGTAAACCCTCTTTATCCTCTTCGGATTCCACCATATTGATGCCCCCACAAACCAAACAATTAGCCCCATGCAATTATTCATCCAACGCTCACCAAAAGGTTGCTCATTCACCAATTAGCATCAATTGAAGCATAAATGTTTGCAATACCCATAGTTCAGCCTCCAAATGATGAATCTAGCAAATGAGGGCGAAAGAAACATCATTACTCCATTTTTCCCTTCTTCATGGACCAAGATAAATGTCAACAAACACAACCAAATGAAGTTAAGCATTGTCCTACGCAAAAAACTCACTATCTTCACCTCCAAAACTATATCCAAATCCTTCAAAGTTTGGCACACTCTAAGAATTCCTTTACTATGAGGATCTAAAAACCCCAAGCACAAGAAGATAACATTGTACACGTTTTTTGCAAGGTTATCCAATTCAACTAGCTCCCTTTCTCAAAGTCTTTAATGCAAAAATGAGTGTCTCTATCTTCTCACAATCATGAAAAATCGCCATTGTTTATTCAACCATCTTGGAAAAAGCTCAATCAAAAAAAACCTAATTGGACAACACAATGAATCTGGCTAGATGATGGATAAATTGTTGAGGTTACAAAATACCTTGAGCTTGCTCACCTAAAATTATAAGAATGCATCCCAAAGAATTACCCATTTTCAATGTAAACCCTTTTTAACCTCTTGAGATTTAACCATATTGATGTCCCCACAAACCAAACAATTGGCCCCATGCAATTCTATTCACCAAAATGTTACTCATTATAGAACATCCTCTAAGGCATAAATCTTTGCAATACCCATAGTTCAGCCTACAATGTGAAAAATCTAGCAAATGAGGGTGAGAGTTGTGGAAATTTCTGAGTCTAACACATCAGAAATCCCTAATGCATTATCTGGTTTATTATCTCCTACTTGTTCTTTCAATTAACAAGTTATTTATCAATATAAATACCGAAATAAACACAAATGCAGCCTTCACACATATACAGATCAACAACTGGAATAAACTGAGACAACACAAGGGACACCGTTGTTTTTGGACAATAGTCCGCAAAAAACCCAATGCGGGAAAACCAGTGCAGCAGATATGAGGGTTTTATTATTATGTAGTTTTTTTAATACAACTAAGGTGCTAGAAGTGGCTCACCCTTCAGAGATTTTCCTTGGCATAAGTACCTTTCTTCGGAGACAGATATAACGGCTAATCAGCATCAAGATGAATAGCCTCACAGTGACTTCGACTGCTCCCTTAGTTGGATAGCGAAATTTGCTCCAAGCTACCCTCAGGAACTGCGTCACCCTCTAGAGAGACTGTGTCACCCTCTATAGCTTTGCGTCAGTTAACCATCTCTTAGTCTGCCCCACGAAAATTCCTTAGCGTTGCCTCTTCAGCCCAGCGTCAGCTCTGCAGCCTTCTGCGTTGCGTGCGTCAGCCTCTGCCTCAACCCTCTACGTTGCCTACGTCAGCCTCTGTCGCAACCCTCTGCGCTGCCTGTGTCAACCTTTACTGCCTCTTCATCAGCGTCTTCGCCCTCTGCGTCTTCTGCGCTGGCCTCCTCAGCCTTTGCGTCAGTCCTGGCTGCCTCTGCGTCAACCTTCCAAGGCTCTACATTGTCTCTTCAGCACTCTCTCTGCCTCTCTGCTATGTATTCTTGGCCTTCTGCCAAACTACCCCTCACTACAACAGACCTCTAACTCGATTTCCTCAGCAAACCCAACCCCAGAAAATCAAATTCTTGATTTCTCTTGGTGTATCTCCAACTAACCCTCAAGTCTCCTCTTATACTTTTCCTGTTGACGATTCAACGGTCGAGATTAAGTCCTTAATCAACGGCTAAGATTAGATCTAGCTTGATCCTCGTTATTTAGAACTTTCTCACCCATCTTATATTAAAATTTAATACACATTAATATTTTAATTTTCCTAAGTTTAGACTTACGGTCTCATTAAAAATATTAATTATTTTAATATCTCTTCATCCGAGTGGAATTTCTCCGAACGATTTCTGGGTCTTGGAGATCTCATGTGCCTTAGCCTCTCCATCAATTTTCATGGCTATAGCACATCTGATGCTACCAAAAATCAACACTCCCTCTTACCGAGGAATGTGCTCTAGTAATGCTTCATCATAAAAACATCACACTGATCCTTTACATTAGTACTTGTGCTGATGCTTGGCCTGCTGCCTCACATCCTCTGCACTGCTGCTTCCTGTACTGCTGCCCATGACACTGCCACTGCCACTACTACATTTGTACTGCAACTCCCTCTCAACATGTTGCCCATGCTGCCCCTAGCACTACCACTACTAACTTGTTAAATTGGCAACTAGGGCCAAACTCCATGTGGGTCAGCTTATTTATGGTAGCTGATATTTTTATTGGATCCCTCTCGTCGAGAGGTGTAGGATTGATCCAAAGATCATCCGATTCTGATAAGTATTTATGGAGATATGAATTTATTTTGTTTATATAATTATTATCAAGCCGACCAGCTCTATGTAGGCTCTAGAAGCCCAACCGACGTGTCTATTCATCATCCTCATTTTGGTATAAATAGATGAGGATTTGATGTCATTTGAACACATCTTCATGAGTAGTCTCCTCCTCTCCACGTCTTTGGGTTTTGGTGAAGGAGAGACACAATGAAGATATTCTGACCTAAAGATGATGTCCTAACCACAGTGATGCCCTAACCACCGTAAGCCGCAGGCTTATGAGGATGATCTACGCAGCAAACAGAGACCTTATACACTGTTCATGGTGAGACCTTATATGTTGTTCACGAGGCACTTATACGTTGTCATAAAGGGTAGCCGCAGAAGTATTGGATCAAGGCATGAAGCCACAGCCAAGCTAAACGCTGTTATAAAGACTCTAACACGCACAACAAGGAGACATAATACGCTGGTCTTTGAGACACTAATACGCATAGCATGGAGACATAATACGTTGGTCATTAAAGACACCTAAACACAGTCTATAAGCAGATAATGGAGACACTGCCTCACTGTCATACGCACCACAGTTACTTACAGGCAGGCTGTGTGGTAGGCCACAGGCCATACCACCACAGCAAACACATGCGTGGGTCTGTTTTGGGGCTGTATTGTGCCCTAATCTCCAGCGTGGAAGCAGAGGGATCACACTAAGGTGAGCCGCAAGGATTGAAGGCTGTTTGAGGACTGTTCCGAGATTGTTCAAGGGCTGTTGCAATGTGCTAAAGTGCCCTAACCAGGAACAGTCAAGGGCAGCGTGGGACAACAGATTTGGAGGCAAGGTTGTTGTGTATTGGGTCAATGTGTTGACCAGATTTGAATCAGATTATTGAGCAGCTTGTGGAAGCCATGACTTGCTGACTTGTGGTATAAAAGATGATATCACAAACTTGATCTCGATGACACTAATATGAATGTGCATCATGATGATCTCAGCGGAAGGAATGATGAAGGAAGATGCAGCATGACATATATATATGGACAACTTGATATATATGGGCAGCTTGATGCATGATATCATGTGCATGGGCAGCACAATGATACATGGAGCATGGACAGCATTATGGTGAATGTAATCATAAGCATAGGCAGCTTGATGATGAATGACACCATGGAAGATGCAGCAAGATGAGCAGCATGAAGATCTAAGCAGAGCAACATTATGATGGATAAGATCATGGACATGGACAGCAGCATGGTGTAGTATGCTGTAGTGCAACTAGAGGACTAGATGCAGCACGATGACAGGAATCAGTTGAAGCAGAATGTCTTCAACTGATCTCATCAT
>APFE031148886.1:105087-117210 GCA_000404065.3 Pinus taeda
TTTAATTATTTAATATTAATATTTATTTTATTTATCTAATTATTATGATTTATATTCATAATAGAAACTACATTCAGGTTAGTCCTGACCATAAATTCTAGATCCAGTGTAGACCCCACAGAAGTAAATTGGTCGCGAATCTCCTGCAACCTAAGAAGGAATGGATCTATCTGCTCTCCCTTCTGCATCTAATATGACCTCAGTTGATTTTCCAATAGCATCTTCCCCTGCACGAAAGAGCCCTAGTATAAGGTGGTCAGGGTGTCCTACATCTCCTTTGTTATGTTCTTCTCAACAATATGTGGTATGATCACGCACTTCGCCCTCGCCATTGCCTCCTCATACTTCTCATTCTCAGCTGGGTCAACTAGGATAACCACTACTTTCAAGGCAAAGTCCTTGATGCGATGTCGATCCAGAACTGCCAGGATCCTGGCCTTCCCAATGACAAAGTTGGAAGCCCTGTCCAACTTGTCTTGATCCCTCAATCCGTTCACTGCCATTTCAGCTCTTCTTTTGGACTCCCTCTAAGTCTTGACTGCCCTCCTGGAAACCTCCCTCTGAGCCCTGATTTCCCTTCTAGAAATCCTCTGGCCAACTGTCGAATTGCTCCTCTCCAATCCTCCTTGCTACTGCAACTCAGATCTGGATTCCTTGGCTAGAAATCCGTCGAGGCAGTGATTCCCTCTACCTTGGTTCTGCCTCCTTAGACAATGTTCTATATCAACAAAAACAACGTCCCATCAGCTCTTGAAATCACAATATGCCCATAGCTCCCCAAGCCCCAGCAACTGAAGAAACTGAGCCTTTCAAGCTCTGCACAATCCCGGCAAACGCTGCATCTGCCCCTCCACCCAACTACATCAATCCTACCTGGCTAAGCAGGATGACGTGGCTCTTTGTGAGCCTCTTATGCCTCTCTATGCCTCTCTGTTGGCCCTTTCCTTGGCTCGAAATGATGACGTGGGCTTTGCATCACTTCTTCTCTATTGCTTCTGCTCAAGAATAACGTTGTCTCTCGGGACAACTGCTTCTGCTGCAGATTTCAAATTTCTGCTGGTGTCTTCAGTCCTCCTGTGATCTTGCAATCCTCTGATACCATGTGGAAATTTCTAAATCTGACACATCAGAAATCCCTACTGCATTATCCGGTTTATTATCTCCTACTTGTTTTTCAATTAACAAGTTATTTATCAATATAAATACCGAAATAAACACAAATGTAGCCTTCACACATATACAGATCAACAACTGAAATAAACTGAGACAACACAAGGGACAACGTTGTTTTTTGTACAATCGTCGCCGAAAAAACACAATGTAGAAAACCGGTGCAGCAGATATGAGGGTTTTATTATTATGCAATTCTCTGAATACAACTAGGGTGCCAGAAATGGCTCACCCTTCACAGATTTTCCTTGGCAGAAGTACCTTTCTGCGGAGATAGATATTCCGGCTAATTAGTAACCGAATGAATAGCCTCACAGTGACTTCAACTGCTCCCTTAGCTGGATAGCGAAAGCTGCTCCAAGCTACCCTCAAGAACTGCGTCACCCTCTGCGTTAGCTAACCAACTCTCAGTCTGCCCCAAGAAAATTCCTCATCGCCGCCTCTTCAGCCCAGCGTCAGCTCTGCAACCCTTTGCGCTGCCTGCATTAGCCTCTGCTGCCTCTGCATCAGCCTCTTGGCCCTCTACGTCTTCTGCGCTGACTCCTCAGCCTCTGCATCAGTCCTAGTTGCCTCTGCGTCATCCTTCCAAGGCTCTACGTTGTCTCTCTGGCACTCTCTTTGCCTCTCTGCTATGCATTCTTGGCCTTCTACCGAATTGCCCCTCGCTGCAACAGATCTCTAACTCGATTTCCTCAGCAAACCCAGCCCTAGAAAATCGAATTCTTGATCTCTCTTGGTGTATCTCCAACTAACCCTCAAGCCTCCTCTTATACTTTACCTGTTGACGATTCAATGACTGAGATTAAGTCCCTAATCAACGGCTAAGATTAGATCTGGCTTGATTCTCGTTATTTAGAACTTTCTCACCCATATTATATTAATACACATTAACATTTTAATTTTCCTAAGTTTAGACTTAGGGTTTCATTAAAAATATTAATTATTTTAGTATCTCTTCATCCAGGTGGAATTTCTCCAAACAATTTCTGGGTCTTGGAGATCTCATGTGCCTTAGCCTCTCCAACAATTTTCATGGCTAGAGCACATCCGATGCTACCAAAAATCAACAAGAGCAACGTCGTTATTTCCTTCTTCATAGGCCAAGATAAATGTCGATGAACATGGCCAAATAAAGTTAAGCATTGTCCTAAGCAAAAAGCTTGCAATCTTACCTCCAAAACTATATCCAAATCCTTCAAATTTTGTCCCACTCTAAGAATTTATTTACTACCAAGGTGTAAAAGTCCCCAAACACAAGAAGATAACCTCATGCAAGTCTGTAGCATGATTAGCCTAATTGACTAGCTTGTACAATTGGGTTGAGTACCTCTATATACTCCCTTCCTCAAAGTCTTTAATGCAAGTATGAATGCCTCTATAATTTCTCAATCATGTCAAATCACCAAGGTTTATTCAACCCTTTTGGAGGAAGCTCAATCAAACAAAATCTAATTGCACAACACCTAATGAATCTTGCCAAATGAGGGTTATAGTGCCAACTCAATTGTTGAGGTTACAAAATGCGTTGAGTTTGCTCCCCTAAACTTAGAAGAATGCATCCCAAAGAATTACCCATTGCTAGTCAAATCATCCCCTTTGCTACATACATCCATAGGATTAGAGTTGCTACTAAAAGAATGGAAGATTATGATCATATGCATGTGGATGCTTATGATTCTAGATACACAAGAAGTGTACAATTGCTTGTTGATTACCATTACTTGTATGTTTGTTCTTGGCTGAAAAGTTGTAAACATGTCAAGGGTGACAAGTGCAAGGGCGATCATCCTTGGTCTTGATGGAAAACTTGAAAAAATATATGAACGGTATCTAGGTGAAGCAACCAATATCAAGATGGGGCATTATCTCATTATTAGGGTCTTAGGATTTTTTATTCAAGATGGATTAGGGAATTGACCATCATAGGTGACTCTCTATCATAGCAAGGCTCATCGCAAGAATTCACAAAGAGGGAAAAAGGTTTGAAGGGGTCAACTATTATCATGTGTTAATGGCATGAAACTACAACATTGATATGTTATCTAATGAGGCTTCCCTTTTGGAGGACGGATCATCAAGAATAAAAGATGGGACCATGGTTTCATCAATCCCATCACAAGATTATTATCAATCAACACTAATTTATCGATGCAAATCCAATCAAATGACAAGTGGTGAAGTGCGTTAATGAGAAAAGGGAGGGAATTTATGTATGTTACAAGGGCTCTTGGTGTTTAGTCAATTTAGTGTCCTAAATTGCTTGCATAAATTATCAATCAAGATTTGTAAGCTGATGAAGTGTAGTGCACTATATGTGCTTAGTTAACCCTTCTTACTTCGTTGTTTTGTATTTTTATATTGTTTTGGGGGTTTCTGTTCTTTGATTCCTAATGATGTACAATCTAACCTATGAGAAACTTAATCTAAAACTTCCTAATGGTGAACCAAGAGCTAAAACTAGTCAACATTGGAAGGAAAAAACAGAGCATTTGTCCTATCTTGTCATTAATCCTAAGTCATGAATCTAATTCTTAAAATTAAAAAGTGAAGTTGTAATGCATGTTGAAATAAACACAGAGAATGAAATCAACTGAAGTACTTCTAGTTACTCTAACCTTCAATTTTGAAAGATAACCTTCTTGAGATGGAATACAAGCAGCTTTTTGTACTTTATGATCTAGAGAACTAAATGAAAATATGCAGAAGGTAACTGCTTGATTTCAACCATTGTGTGAAGCGAATGTTTAACCATTTAGTTTAGGATGGGTATCAACTTGAAATGGTGATCAAAAACATTCATTAACGCAGTGTATTGACAATCTGAACTAGAAAATAAATAACAAAACAGTGAGTAAACTAGTCAACAATGCATTCTCATTACTTCAACCTTACTCTGTTTAGAAACAAAGTCATTTCCTTTCATGAAATGTGTTGGAGGAACAAGACTGCACAACTGAGCTTTAACGTTATGCTATTGAACAAAACTAAAAGGAATCAACTAAAAGAAATCAACCTAAGTTAGAAACACTACTAAAAACAAATGGTGAAATTAAAACTAAACAGAAAATGAATGGAAAGAAAACCTCCTTCAGTGCAGGGGCCCTCGGCAACTAACTGGGTTGAGCTGCTAACTAATTGAAAATGCTCTTTTAAACAATCATTGGTCAACACACGATTTTATATTATAGACAGGAACAAAGTCCAAAAATACAGAGCTGAAAGTCTGAACTTAATACATCCAATTCTTCAAACCCCCCTCAGTTTTGTACAACCAGTATTTAAAAGGAAATAATCATAACTGTCTTTGAAGAAAACTAGCTACAGGTGGCCTATACGTATTACAACAGGACTGCGTAAATGCCTGATCAGCTACAGGTGACATAAATTCGAGTGAGATGTTTGCAACAGAATCGTTAACACAGGTGGCTGATCCGAGTCAATGCTGCAACAAAATTGTTGGATTTATTAATTAACCATGAAAGAGTAGACGAAGAGTCCTATTGCTTCCGGGTATCATATGTTTGACTCCACCTTTGACTACGATCTTGAACTTGCTTTCTTGTCTATCTGGGCTGAGTGACTAGGATAGAATCCATGTGGAGACGATTCTAGAGATGCCCATGTGGCCGGTTTCTTCATTTGACACCTGGAACCTGCCAGACCATGGAAGTAGCTACGGAATACACAGTTAGCTGCAAAATAAGCTGCGTTCTGTAGCTAATTTGCAAAAATTTATTCAAATAGCAAAAACATAAAAATATAACATGTCAATCATTTAATGCCCTCCTTAAGACAAAACCTATTAGTTATCATTGATGGGGATCTGTAATCTTATGGAAAAGCAAGGGAAAAAAGTGAGAAAAGTTGTCAAGGAGAGGGTAATTCTGAGGTTCAACACTTGGTACACCCACATATATGTAGATTGACGGCGAAGAACCTTGCATGTCTGTAGTGGACATTATGGCAGATGAAAATGGGATCATTGTTCGCCTAGTTGACGGCTCTCCACTCGAGATAATTCATTTTTAGCGTGAGAGAATCTTGAACTCTACAAGCCTGGGGAAGTTGGTGTGGAATTCAAGCTCTTGGTCTACTGTCTACCCATCTTTTATTCATGGTTTAAGGTGGCTTTCTCCTTGGTCATGATTCATAGCATTGAGTTGTTCCAGGAAGGATTTGACCCATGTTGAATTCTAGCCCCTTCTGACTATGGAGGATTATAGTAACCAAAGGCAACGTTGTTTTGCAAGATTGTGGATATCCATTGAGCAATATGGAGGCATGAAAACCTTATATAGCAAATAATAAGTCTACTCTAGCCTAGCCCACAAGATTTCCTCTCAAGAAGAATCTCAGAACAATGAGCATGCAAATATCTTGGAAATTGCAATCCACCAAAAGAGGCAAATTGAAAGGCTAAAGGAAAATGCAATATGCTTCATCAACTAATAATAAAGTTGGCAAGGAGTTCTCACTTTGCAGTTTCATCTCAGGGAATGTCAATAGGTTTCGCACGTAAAGAAGCACAAAGAAGAGTCAATCTAGCAAGCACCTAGTGACTTCGAGCCAGCTCCAAAGGAACCACAAGAAGCTCACAGTGAGAGTGAACTTTGCTTAATTTCAAGTTTTCTAAATATTGAGAAAATCAATATTGATTTGTGACAATTTTATAATATTTATAAAAGTAAAATCTTGAGAAACTCCTTTGCAAAGGAAAGAACAAAGCTTACCAAACTCAATTTCTTTGAACGTAGCACGCTTTTGAACAATTAGACCTCAACCAACTACTTTTTTGTATTGTTATGCTAAAAAATATGGTTACAGCACTACTAGAATTATGCTAAAATATTGGCGTAGGGCTCTGGGTAAGGCATCTACTAGTAATTTGTGGGGAATCATACACCAATGCAATAACAGTTGTGCAAAGCAAGGTTTCTAGAAGATTTGATCCAAATATATTTAGACTTTTGCATGAATTTGCAAAGCTAATTGTTGAGAGTCATTTTGCAACTAACTTCTCTTCAATCTTTTCAATGGTCTCTAGGCATCACCAACACCATTTATTATCTTGATATAATTATGATAATTATGTGAGCCCATTTGATATAATTACGTAATTTGTTGTAATACTTGAGGATCTTATTGCACTCAATTTCATAGATATCATGCCTCACCATTAGATTATGGAATTCATTGATGTAATCCTAATTATTTATTTTGTACTACACAAATGTTGCCACATGAAGTATTAATCTCTATTTACTTCAATTGGTAAAAAAATGTTGTGCAATACCTCCAAGTATTTGCTCTATGACTAAATTGGATTACTTTCATCCTCACATTGTCTGCTATGTGATTCCCATTAGCAAAATGTGATAAATGCAATTTTCAAAGTATCAAACAGACTCTTTTGATGGTGTGAGAATTGATTTACTACGAAATAGGCTTCGAATTTCTAGAGCTAGTGATCCAACACTTACACATCAATCTTTGCCTCCCACTATGGGGTTGACTTGCACCTTAAATGGAGTGTGCCAACCAATATCAATTAGTCTTAGATGACGAAGATGAAGATGATCACAAAAATCTCGCAATATTTGGGCAAACTAATTATAGATTTCTTCTTTTGGCCCTATAAGGAATTAATGATACTAAATAAAATAAAATAAAAAAATTGAGCAGGTTTGTGTTAGGGATGATGATTGAGCTTGTGTTAGTCACCATTTGAGATTGTTGAAACTTGAAACTTAAGGAAGACCACGTTAAGGAGTTGTTGGGTGAACCCCATGCTACCTATATTCCAATCTCATCCACTTGGGCATTCAACACATGTTGCCCTAAGGCTTCTTTAAACCCAATGATTTGAACCACTTGTGCATCAATATCACTAATTTAAGCCCTCAACTTTTGTTCTGATACCACTAATTTGAATCCTTGAGGATATTTGGGAAACAATTACAAGCTTGAGGAAGCCTCCAATTATGACAAAAGGTATTTATACATTAAACAAAAAGCATAAATTGGGAATGAAATAAACAAAGAGAGATCTGAGGCCAAATAGCAGGCAAGAAATGTATTACTCAACTAGAAGAATACGATGAATCTCTTGGAAGAGATGTATCAAACATCTAAAGCCTCAATGCAAACTCTTCAACTTTTAGAGAATTAAAGCCCCAATATATACAAATGTTGTTACAAAATACATGGATGAGAAGAATTCATTTATTGAGTAGAAGAACAAAAACTTACAATTAGGTGGTGGAGAGAGAGCCCACTTGTTGTGGTCAGATACAATGTAGGTTAATTGCAATGAACTTGTATGACACAAATTTGTGTTACTTAGCAATATGTTTTGACTACTTAGTCAAGTCGATCCTGTGTGTATCCAACGCCATGTATTTGTCAATTTTCTATAGAAATTTTTTGAAATCAAATAATTCAGAAATTTCAACTTTCTCATAGAGCTTTCCCAAATCTTAACCTTGTGAATTCTCAGCCTTAGGGCTGTTATTAAATATGATAAAACCAGTAGCAATAGTAGACAATATTTCACCTTTTAACATCACCAATCAACAAGGCCATCCAATAGAAAATATAACGAATATATGCCAAGAAGTTTTAGCCCTATAAGGCAATCTTACTGTGCAAAACCAGATATGAAATTCACTTTATGACAGCAGATATTAGAGCAGTAAATCTGCTCTATCTTCTTCGAGAATAATGTTAAATAACTTAACAATTTCAGCCTTATGTCAAATCAACATGACATACTAGTGTTGAACATTACCAAACCATGAAGATAAAGATAGCTGAAAATCAAATTTGCAATAAGACAATTTTGGACAACCGAAAACTATATATATATATATAATATATATATATATATTTATCTTAGCCTCATCCTAAGGCTAGTACAATCCTCTAGATCTCACAAACCCTAGCTAGGTAAAACTAAGAAAAAGTCTAGCCAACCCCAAGGAGCTCCAACAAGCAACAATCAAAATAGCAAGTCTTCTAAGGCGAGATGTCTCCTCTTCACCCTTCAAAAAGTATAATATCGGGTTTAATACAAAGCCCTAGCTCCAATGTCTCCAAGAGATGAGACCTTGACCCTAGTACTCAACATGCTTCACAAGCTCGAAAAAGCCCTAGCACCTTCAAGACAAGAGAGAGAAAATAAAAAGATGAAGAGCAAGGAGGGAGAGAGTGAGAGAGAGACTAGAGCACTCCTCTCCTCACATCTCTAACATAAGATGATGAAGTAATAATTAGTTAATGAAGTGATAATGAGCTAATGAAAGGACTCTCTCCTTCCTTTATATGGGAGGCTATCAAAACATATGTGGGCTTAAACCCTTACAAGCAACCTACAGAGCCATAAGTAGGCTCACACATGTGGAGTGCTACATTCCAAGGGTACAGATGTCAAGCTCCAATGTGATGTTGTACAAAAGAGAGGCTCCAATGTGAACTCCACAAGATGTGTCCAACACTCCTCCTACACCTCCAAGGACTCTAACGCTCCTCCTAAACCATGTGCTCTAATGAGTCCACTTCCCATACATGAACACTTGAACAACCAAGGCATCCTAAGCCAACTCCATGGATCCATGCAAGCATCCAAGCTACCCAATGTTGTCTAGGGTTCAACACCCTCCTCATGAATGCCAAATGCTCCTCCTCCAACATAGGGCATCCTCCAAGCAAGCAACCTCCACCATGTGGCCAACATGTAGAATGTCACCAAGTTGTCTAAAGATATCCAACACTCTAAGAAAAAATGGCATGCAAACACCCAATTAAGGTCAAGCAATCACTAAGTAAGCCATCTCCAATATGCAAATCCATTATGTACCATCTAGGGGATGCTCATACCCCCTATGCCCAAATCTCATGAAGCACCCCAAGATGGTGTAAACACTTGGAGTAACCCTAAAAGCTAAGAATGTCTTGGCCTAGCACCATCATAGGTCTAGAGTTGTGCAATGACAATACTACCTCCTAAACTCTTCAATCTATCAATCAAGTAGGATTTCCCTAAAGCATTGACTTGAACAATCCCTAAACCCTGAATATCGTTTCTTTCGAGACATCGAACTTGGCTTCCGAAATTCCATACCTCTTATTGTTGCTATTTGTACATGCTATGAAATAATTTTCCTTTTTCCTGTGGGCTTCAAGCTACTTGTGAGTTTACAAACCTATTAGTCTCCTCGGTTTCCACTTCCATTTTATATTCCCAGTCTTCTTTCCAGCCTTCCCACCTCCAAATAGATAAAGACAAAACCTCTTAAGTCTCAGATGGAAAACAATGGTATGAGTCACAATCACAGCTAGCCATGGTGAAAGAGATTGAATTGATTCCTCTCCACAAAATTACACTAAGCCAAAACCCAACTCCAATCCAAACCAATTCCTCTCCACAAAACACAAAGCCAAATCCCAACTCCAAGTCGAACCAATTCCTCACCACCAAATGCCTTAGAGATCCCAAATCGCTTTTCAACAAGAAATTCAATGCAAATTCAAGAGAGAGGATTGTAATCTACAATAAGCCCAGGAACTCTAGACTTTGCCTCACCTCTTCCCACTGCACAAAGAAATCAAACAAAGAAGAGCAAGAGCTCGTGTTCTAATCCCTTAAACCCTCATTTACCCCACCATCCCATCTTGATTGCCACAAAAGAACTCGACACCAATGGTACTCCTGTTCATGGGGATATTAATGCCCATCTCTCCACCCACCTCACAGCACACCACATGTCACTCTAATTTGTGTCCACTGAAATTCAAACAAATGTCATGGGTTGGGTTGTTTGATGTCGCCCCTCATTTAACTTGATTTTGCCCATTTCAACTACAAATACTTCATTAGCTGTGGAGTATGCCAAATGTTTGTGAACTCTCAATACCTAGTAGAACTAAAGACTATCATATTTTGCTGCCATTGCTTGCACCCTTTAGATAACCTACTCAATCTAATGCCTTTTGGCACTGAATGGTAGTGCACAAATCAAAAATAATGATTGTGGAATCCCCTACCACTATGAGATTGACCATCCTTCTGTTTTTTAACAAGTTCAGACCCTGATAGAGAGCCAAGGCCTCTGCCTCATTGTTAGTGGCTACTCCAATCCCCATGCAAAGCTTAATATCTGATTTTCCTGGGATCGGTGATATTCCCCTGCACTGCCTGCCCTATATTATTTTTATTTTATTACTAAGGTTGTATATTTTTAAATTTTTCAATTTGACTGACCCCAATTTTTTCTTCTATTTAATTTATTAGCCCTACGGGCAGATATTAGGTCACAAATCTCAGACTGAAATCACTTAGTCCATTGTCATGCCTTTTCGGATATTGAGTTTGGAAACTTGGAAATTAACCACGAGGTGCTTTCCCGTGGAGGCTAGGTGATTTTCACAGAAAAGACACCCTTCCCTTTGCACCCTCTAGGTGATTTTCACAGAAAAGACACCCTTCCCTTTGCACCCTCAGCCAAACAAAATCCTTAGAAATAATGACAGAAGTTTCTCAAGGAATTTGGCCATTATGGCGTTTGCAAATCTTTTGGATATTGATAAATTTCTCTTATTTTGTTCTCTTTTTTATAAACGCTAAAAGGTTACTACACACTTCCAGACCATAACCTTACTAAACCCATTAATTCAATCTTGCGAAATGTTCATTAAATTTCTACATTAACGTTCTCAAACTAACTGAGAGCAGTTAAATTTGTCAAATGCTTACTACAGAACAAAATACATTACTTTTTCCTACATTGAAAAAACATAATTTCTTTCTTTCTTTATATGTGTTTGTTAAATCGTGTAGTAACGAACATAAAACATTTGACCCAGCTTACCCAATCTTTAATAAACATTGAAAGAACAAACTCGAACTAAATGCGCTTATGCCTGCCAGAAGTTCAATAAATACGCCACTGCAAAGCAAAACCTAAACGAACACCATATTCAAACTTCCTTACCTTGACCTTAGAAGGATCGATGACAAGGGGGTGATCCTGCACAGCGCAGAGAGCTGTAACGACCTCGGCCGCTGTTTGAATACAACGCAAGAACGGGGAACAGATCACTCTAGTTATATTCCACCCCTGCGTTCTCAGCCTTTCGCCCGTCTCCCGAGCCTCTTTTTTGCCAGCGTCGGTCAATGGAGGATCCCAGGGCCTCTGTGCCGAGCGAATCCACTCCGGATCGTAATTGTCCATCCTTTCTCCGTGCCTCATCACGAATAAATTCTGCACGAATGGCCCTGTTTTGCTACTGGATTCCATGCTGCGAATCATAACAATACCACGAACAAGAGAAGAATTTGAAAATCTCTGTCTTCGATTGAGGATTCGAACACTGGACTCCCCCTGCTTGATATTGTAATTGATGCAGGTAGGAGATTGAGAGTAAGACTTCAAAGGTTCGATACAGTGGGGGTAATATCGTGTCCTGGCTAGATTGGGGCATAGACTACGCATAGCAGACAAATTATTCCCAAATTATATTCGTCCGTTTTATATTTAGATAATATTATAACTTATAGCAGCAAGAGAGATCTCTGGCATTGAACTCCTTTGATTCGATTTCCAGGTAAGTTGATTCGTCTACGTTTCAATCTCGATCATTGTTGCGAATCTGAAATTCGCTCTTTTTTTTACCTAATCTGACTAGATCGTATGTTTGAAGAGAGTGATATTAATTGAATTTAGGCTTCTCTTGTCTATATTAAGAAAACTATTTTGTTTACTTGTGGTGATCGTTATCATAAGATGAAGAATCTTATCTATATGATGAAAATTATTTTGTTTACTTGTACTTTATTTTGAAAAACATATTGTTTACTTGTACTTTATTTTGAAAAATTAGGTTTTAATACGAAGTTAAATGGATAAAAGATAAAAAATTAACTGTTATAACGGTTAGATTTGACTAAATAAATAA
>APFE031148886.1:119193-140482 GCA_000404065.3 Pinus taeda
AGTTTTTGTTATGCTAGTGTTATTCATCAAATCCTTATTATTAATTGTATTGTCCCCAATTAAATTATTTTTGGCTAAGAAGAATTTCCATTGGGTGTTGAGAAATATTTTGGCAGGTAAACTTAGGAAAAGTGGGTGGAGGGAGTCTCCACTTAATTTTTGGAGAGATGGAGGCCACTGACATTAGAGAAAAGGAAAAATTAAATTGGTAGTAAGATGTAGGGGGCCACCCAAAAAGGGGAATTCAACCCCTTAGGAAAATCGAGCTAGGGAGAAGGAGGTCAAATTGGTGGGGCCCACGAGGAGAGAAAGGGGGCAACAAATATAAATAGAAGGAAGAGACATCATTTTGGGCTTTTTGACATTTTGATAACTGATTGTCACTCTAGTTGTTTAGATGAGTTACAAGTGTTGCTTAGCACAAGAGCTTCCCAAGGGGTGAAGCTCAACCTTTCTTCAAGGGACTTCGAATGCCACCCTAGGAAGGATTTTCTCTTGCTTTGGAGGTTGGGAGAGGGACATCACATAGGTACACGATATTCTAGTTCAGCTGGGATGCAGAGGGAGAGGCCACGCAATCATTGGGAGAATTGGTGCTGGAAATTGGAGTCTTTATTGTTGTAGGGGTGTTCTTGGTCAGATTCTAGCCAAAGGAGGGAGATTTTGGGAGGCAAAAGGGAGTCCCTCACTACTGTACGAATTGCTATATCTTGCTACTGCGTCATCCCTCACAGGCCTGCGCAATTCTTCTTGGGTGATTTTTGAGTGGGGTGTCAGTTGGAGGATTTAGGGGCTGAGCTGCTAGGATTTCATTTAGAGGGATATTGTGGGGAGATTGCTAGCATTTTGGAGCAGCAATTCATCATTTTCTGCTACAGGTGGAGCATTTTGGTATTTGAGGAGAGCCAAGCTATTTGGCGTCGAATTTGGAGGCTCAAAACCAAAGCAAACCCTTTCTGGGTTTTTTTTGGGTTTATGACAAGGATCACAACAATTTTCTGGGCAGTTTTGAGGGGCCAAGTTAGCCAATGGTGCAGAAAAACTAGGCCAACGCAGATTTCTGGAGGAACAAACTATTACAGCAGCTGGGTATTGATAGATTGATCACATGGGGCTTGTAGCTTGCCTTGAGCAAGCCCATGTTTACTCCTTCCAATTTATTGTACTCCAGTAGTTTACTTATAATAAAATTGATCATTTTGGTGTTGCGAAGCATTTTTCTGTTCATGGGTGTTTGTTGAATTTATTGTGTTGTTATTTTTGTGAATGTCTTTGATTATCTCTATAAAATTTCTATTTGGAATATTACAGTGGTATCAAAGCATGATCTTGGCCAGTTGTGAGGGAGCTAGCAACATCATGGAGGATTTGGCCATGCATTCATAGTGACTGGTGAATTTATGAGCACGCCGATGACACCGAAAGGGAAGAGTACACAAGGGAACATGGAGGAGTTGATGAGGGAGAACAGACTGTTGAGGAGGAAAAACCAACAAGTCCTAGAGAGAATGCAACAAATGATGGGGACGTTGAGTCATACCCAGTAGAGAAGCCATGTGCATGCACACATAGCCCAGTAGTACAACACCCATACATATGGCCAATTTGGTTGTCCTACCATGTGTCATTTTCTAAATGAGCCAAAAGAGAAGCATGGGTCAAGGATGAGATCATCCTGTAGAGGAGGGCAGTTAGAGGGTGAGACCACGGGGTGTTTCTACTGGTGGAGGCCGAGCTTTAGATTTCAGGAGCCTAGGGAGGAGATTGAGCATGAGGACATGCATGATGGTGAGGGGCACATCGATATACCCGGTGTGGAGCAGGAGCCACAATTGTTGGACACCTCTTTGGTAGTTCCAGCTGACACCTTGGTTGAGGGAGTAGAGCATACACTCGGAGGGCCATCTATTAACGAGATCCCGATAGTTGATGAGGTACCTAGTGCTATGACCAAGGTTCTAGGCGATGGCCTCCCACAACAGCTTAATGAAGTGCCTGGAGGCATACAGGTTGTTGACAAGGTATTAAAAGAGATGGAGGGGTCCAGAGCGGTGACTGACTTTACAGATGATAGCCGCCCTCCACAATTTCATCGGTTTTGAGCCGGCCTTCTAACATTGAGAAAGAAGGCCACGGCAGTGCGAGAGGCCATTCTGTAGCAGAATGAGGAGCTGGAGGGCATGAAAGCAGTTTGTGTCGAATCAATGGTTAAACTGATTTGCATTGGGGAACGGTTGGGTTCCCTAATGGTTTAGCTGGAGTGCACATTGGAGTGACGAGGTAGCCCTACTCAGACATACATAGATGATGCTAGTAGCACTAATAAGTTACCACTGCACATTGGAGAAGGGGAGAGAGAGTCACCTCAACAGATTGTATGCGTTGACCAAGATGGTGAGATGAGGCGACATGAGCTCCACAAGGTTGAACCTTTGCAAGATGGAGGGTTAGTCCAATGTACAAGAGTTAATGCTCTCAATCCTTCCCTTGGGGTTGGATGGTGAGAGAATTTGAGTTGGTGCTTGATGGAGTGGGCTAGGCATATGGATTTGGTCATAGGTCGAGGTGAAAGTCAGTAGGCACGTTCAGGCATTAGGGATACTGGAGGCCCAGGTTGGCATTGGGATCCAAGTGGGACTACCTACCACTTACCAAATATGCAGATTGACTACAACATTAGTGGTATATTTGACCCAGCGGTTGAGCACAAGCATTCGTTAAGGGAGTCTCAGTCATTGCTAATGGTCGATTAGTTTGTGAGGGGACTCCCTAGGTTTTTTTGGTATGATGGTCGTACATTGGATCACAAGATGATCAACATACTCTGGCAAGAGTCTGTTGGAGGTGGCACTGGCAGGCCACTAGATAGCACCTTGTTTGGGGCCAAGGACTCTCTACAGTTAGATGGGACACAGCGACCACTGAGGAGCAGCGCATTGGTGGCATCTCCCTTGGTATATATGGGGATTCTCCTCTTGTGCCTCTCAGGGAGGATTTGGAGGCAAGGCCCATGCATTAGAGGGTACGATGATATGACAATGGAGGAGGCGATACCAGTAGGGTGTAGGTCGACGTGTACTATCTGAGTTTTAAATTCTGTCATTCAGTGGCGTGTAGCAACATGTAGCATTGAGCAGTGGTTTGTTGACGAGCACATAAATGCATGGCGGTGTGTTGTGGTGCTCGCGTGTACACCATGGAGTGAGAGGAGGCATACCATTGGATGCAGCTCTTCCTGTATGGATGGGCACGCTATTGAGCATCTGGGGACATTCTACTTAACAGAGTCAGGTCTTTGATGGAGTTATCAGCGAGACCAGGACAGAAAGTGGGGCATCCATGGGATTACCTTTCTGTTTCCATGTGGAATCTTGCTCATACTCGTGGGGACTTACATACCTATCGCTCTCCAATATGACTTACAATTGTTGAGGGTTCGTTTGTTGCCCCATGATGCCCTCAGTACAAGTCGCAGGAAATGGGAGGGTCACCCTAAACAGTTGGATGATACACAATGTTTCATGGGCAAGAGGGAGACACTCCAGTTGACGCATTTGGTGGGTGCACGAGCTAACAAATATCGAATTAGGGATTGTGTGTTCTACTGTCGAGGGAGCATATGTTCCACCCCTAGGCTCACACTTGGGGAGGTGATCTCTAGGGAGATGCATGATACACTTTTGGCAAGGTAGTTTGAGGTGCTACATATGCATGAGGGACAGTGGATGGTAGACTTAAGTTATAGGAGGGTGTCTAGACTCCTAGTAGTGTTCGAGTGCATCATCAGGAGTTGGGATAGAATATTTCACTGTGTGGTTTGGCAGGAACAGGGTAGATTGGCATGTGTGAACAGAGTCCTGATACTTGGGGTCCACCTATGGGATACATACATGGGTTAGAGATGAGGACTAGGTGGGCTTTAGTAGGTAGCAGTGCTACGCGGCAGCAACCTATAAGGAATGGGAGTTGTGGGCTCCCAATACGTTTGGGGGATCCAAGGATCTGGTTGGTGAGTGGATCACTCCACTTCTCGATGGGAAGGGTTATGATGGAGGGTGATCCAATTCTTTCCCAAGCTGACACATGGGGAGTCACTAAGACATTCGTTATATGGCGAGGCAGGCTGCTGCTCAGGATTGAGGCTAGACGTGGAGTGGTGGACTCGAGCATTGCAGATTTTCCCTAGCAAGTAGGTCTGTGCGCTGATTGAGATAGATATAATGGCCGAGTGTTACCAGAGTGGAGGGTTTGGTACAAGCATGTTCAACAGTTAGGCATGACCAGGGTGTCACGATGTCAGCAGGATAGGTTCCTTTTGTGACGGGCAGGGGATTCTGGCATAGGAGGGCTTAACAGTTCAACTACCCATAGAGGTGAGTTGGTTTCTATAGGGGAAGGTCATCCAAATCTTCCATTGGGTTTTAATGATTCATTGATGGTGTGGGGAACTTCACCAACGTGGCAGGGTGATTAGCAGGAGGAGATTAGGGGGAGATCAGGAAGACGAGGGGTCAATCCCACCAGGATTGGATTACCTCTTCAGGAGTGCACTCCTGAAGCACACGAGAGGGACTATTTGATAAAGCAGTTTCACGAGGAGATGATCAAGATCTTATACTACCACGATGCTCTACTTAGTGGCAATAAGCAAAGGGTGTTTGGTGCCTATGATGAGTTGGCCAACGAGTGGAGTAAGGGATACCTCATGCAAATTAGGATGGCTGGGTGGTACATTTGGGACCCTGGTATTGTGTAAAGAGATTGTTGGGGTCAATTGAATGAGAGGGTGCTTGTTCAGGCTTTGTTTGAGGACAGGCAATTTTTGGTGGGGAGGACTGTAATGTCCCCAATTAAATTAATTTTGCTAAGAAGAATTTCCATTTTTTCCATTGGGTGCTAGGAAATATTTTGGCAGGTAAACATAGGAAAAGTGGGTGGAGGGAGTCTCCGCTTAATTTTTGGAGAGATGGAGGCCACCAACATTAGAGAAAAGGAAAAATTAAATTGGTAGTGGGATGTAGGGGGCTACCCAAAAAGGGGAATTCAAACCCCTTAGGAAAATCAAGCTAGGGAGAAGGAGGTCAAATTGGTGGGGCCCACAATGAGAGAAAGGGGGCAACAAAGATAAATAGAAGGAAGAGACATCATTTTGGGGGCTTTTTGACATTTTGACGATTGATTGTCACTCTAGTTGTTTAGCTGAATTACAAGTGTTGCTTAGCACAAGAGCTTCCCAAGGAGTGAAGCTCAACTTTTCTTCCGGGGACTTCAAGTGCCACCCTAGGAAGGATTTTCTCTTGCTTTGGAGGTTGGGAGACAGACATCACACAAGTACACACTATTCTGGTTCAGCTGGGATGCAAAGGGAGAGGCCATGCAGTCATTAGGAGAATTGGTGCTAGAAATTGGAGTCTTTATTGTTGCAAGGGTGTTCTTGGTTAGATTCTAGCCAAAGGAGGGAGATTTTGGGAGGCAAAAGGGAGTCCCCCATTGTTGTACGAATTGCTAAAGCTTGCTATTGCGTCATCCCTAACAGGCATACACAATTCTTCTTAGGTAATTGTTGAGTGAGGTGTCGGTTGGAGGATTTAGGGGCTAAGCTGCTAGGATTTCATTTAGAGGGAGATTGTGGGGAGATTGCTAGCATTTTGGAGTACCAATTCATCATTTTCTGCTATAGGTGGAACATTTTGGTATTTGAGGAGGGCCAAGCTATTTGGGGTCGAACTTGGTAGGTCGAAACCAGCGCAAACTCTTTATGGGTTTTTTTGGGTTTTTGACAAGGATCACAACCCTAAATATATAGAATTTTCTGGGCAATTTTGAGGGGCCAAATCAAGGGGCCAACTTAGCCAGCAGTATAGAAAAACTGGGCCAACAGAGATTTATGGAGGAACAAACTATTCCAACAGTTGGGTATTGAGACATTAATCACAAGGGGCTTGTAGCTTGCCTTGAGCAAGCCCATGTGCACTCCTTCCAATTTATTGTACTCCAGTAGTTTACTTATAATCAAATTAACCATTTTGGTGTTGCAGAGCATTTTTTTGTTCATGGGTGTTTGCTGAAATATTGTGTTGTTATTTTTGTGCATGTCTTTGATTATCTTTGTAAAACTTCTATTTCGAATATTACATTAATTGTGTAAAAAAACATTTTCAAAAGACGTGTCTTTAATTATTTAACGATAATAATGCCATACACCTTAAAATAAAATGGTTGAAACTTATGTTTTCTATTCTAAGTTGGATTCATGAATTTTTTTTAATAACGTCACACACCTTAAAAATTAAATGTTTCAAACATATATTTATTATTTTCAAATTGGGGTTCATGGATTTCTGTTCTTATGGAGACAACTATGTGATTTCTACAATGAAATTTACTAAGGAATACATATTATCTGAGACAATTAAAAAAAAAATGATTTCATAAATTGAAAGCAATTAAAAAAAAAAAACATTTTCATTATCACTAATGATATAGTTTATTATGAAATTGAGGTGACATTATAGAATGTGGTGCTTATTTTTGAAATTAAAATGGTTGTCACTAATAGTTTTATTATGAAAACAAGATATATTATATAAGATGGTGCTTTTTTTTAAGTGAAAATGTTTGAAATCCTAAATTTTGTTACAATGTCCCCAGTTATAGCGAGCACCCACACTACCTTAACTTATATGATTATTCACATAGGAACTACACTATTGCTAGGGGCCCGACAAAACTCATACATTTATCTTTCGTTATAGCACGGTTGTTGTTTCCTTGGATGCTTCATACGCAAACGCAGTAGTCAAGGGAAGACTACTGTGAAATTTCTACAAACAAACATGAAATATCAATAGTCATCTAGTTTTTCTATGTACTCAAACCCAAATTAAATCGACCATTAAATGAATTATGAGATATTATAACCATTTTGTTTCAAACATCCCAATCTAAAGTTTTGGTTCTTTCGGCTTTGTCTTCAAGCACATATTCCTCCAATCTGTGAATATCTAGCATCTCGTCCATGAAAATCTCTAGAGATGAAGCTACCTTGTGCAAATTTGTAAAGTGTGTGCAACCTTGTGCAACAAAATATATGAAATCCACTCGTATTAAACAATCATGCCCTAATAGAGGTAGCAGATGTCTGGTGATATGTTTTAAAACTAAAAACTATGTCGATTAAGTTTTGAAACTACTAATTTCAATCATCTGATTTTGAATACGACAAAGAATATTTTGAGTTTAATAGATCTGAACCATTCACACGATTTTTAATATTCAAAGAATTGAAATTCTAGAAGCCCTATTCTGAAATAGGATGCCTAATGACATAAATTTGGTAAACTAGAACAACCACATTAATAAAGGGGTTGAAATGCATTGATAAATGTCATTTTTCACCTTTTAAAGTTATTAATAAGCATAGGAAGGTGGAAAATGATGTTGATTGGTGTATTTTATCCACTTTCTCAATGTGTGTGTGTTAGTTGACGATCAACGTGCATAGGGAGGATTAGTATCTATGGTTGGTTATCGTTAAATATGTTTAGGTTATGGTTGATGAGGGTTTATTATGATCAACATATAGTTCATTATGGATGACCATAGTCGTCCACATCTAGTTATAGTTAATTATGATAGATTATTATTGACTATGGTTCATCATGGTTGTTCATGTTTGATCGTGGTTGACCATGGTTACCCATGGTTTACAACAGTCAAATAAGGTTTACCATAATCAACCATGGTGACCATATTTGATTATAATTGACCATGGTAGACTATGGTTGACCTAGTAAATATAGTAAACATAGATCAACCAAGTAAACCTAGTTCAACCTTCAACTTAAGTCAACCTAGTGAACCTAATAAACCTAGATCAATCTAGTAAACCGTAGGTCAACCTATTAAACCTAAGTCAATTCAGTAAACTTAGGTTAACATAGTCAACCTAGTGAACCAGGGTAGACCAAGTAAATCTAGTAAACCTAGTAAACATAGGACAACCAAATAAAACTATGTCAACATAGTAAACCCAAGTTAACATAGTAAACCTAATAAATCTTGTAAGCCTAGTTAACCTACTAAACCTTGTAAAGCTAGGTCAACTTAGCAAACCTAGGTCAACCTAGTAAACCTAGTAAGTCTAGTAAACCTAATAAACCATAGGTCAACTGCAACAGCCCTCATGAAATTTCCATGGAATAAAAGTTAAAAACAATAACCACGGAAGAATGGGACACTTATTCCAAGCTGAATGTTGGGCGAGACATCCTAGGGGGTGTTAATTTGGTTTTTTATGGCTAACGCATTAAAAGGTAAAAAGACATTTTTGGCACATTTATTTATGAAAATAATAGAAATTAGGAGAAAAATGAGATGAAAGGTCACATGTTGCATGTGAGGAGGAAAATGAAGGAAAATAATGGAAAATGAAGAAAATAGAGGCCTCATCCATAAAAAGGCTTCTAAGGATCAGTTGGTAACCTTTGTCAGTTCAGTTTTGGAGCTCTCTCATTATTCTCTCTCTCTCTCTCTCTCTCTCATACTCTTGGAGACTTAGAGTTTTCTTGGAGCACTCTTGGAGGGTGTGGCATACTTGGATTCTTGGAGCAAGAAGGCATCAAGATCAACAATTACATCAAATTTGTTTGCAGGTACCGAGTTGCATGTATGTTTCGTTCACTAGTTTTGGCATGCATGGCATATCCATGCGGTTTGTTGGTTGTGATCTATCATTGGCAGGGATGATGGCTCGGATTAACAATGGATTACCTAGTCCTGCCATTTGTTTGATAAACATGGTAATTGTGGGTTTATTTCCTTCTTTTTCTTTTGGTTGGTTCTCATGTTTCCTTAGCTTGGGTTGAGCTATTAGTCTCGTAGCCTTGGTTGGACAAAGGTTTTGGAGTCCTGGAACAACTTGGGTTGAGTTACTAGACTCATAGCTTAGGTTGGAAAAACACTATGGAGCCCTTGGTGGGTTGAATTACTAATCCTGTAGCCTTGGTTGGACAAACGCTCTAGATCCCGGTAAAAACTGTGGGTTGAATTACTAGTCCCATAGTTGAGTTGGAAAAATTCTCTAGAGCCCTGGATGGCTGGGATAGAGACCGATTTGATGATGGTTTTGTGATGTCTGATCGCAAGGTGGAACCACTGTTTGATGGGTTGAGGTGGATGGCCTCTAGAAGACCTGGATGGTTTTTTATTGATGCGTTCTATGAGATCCCATATTCATGATTGGAATATGGTATGAGGGTGAAAGGTTGAAGAGATATTTGGCTTAGCCATTCTATGGTCGGGTGGAAAGTGGAAGTCCCATCCCGAGTTTGGATTTTGCATTACCAATGAAAGGTTATTTCTCCTTGTATTTCTATGAGAATTTTGATGGATTGTACGTAGTCTATATGGTTGTACTTTCATGAGTATTTATGCCCTTATTATGTTGGCTATGTATGTGTTTTATGACAACATCCATGTATGGCTTTCCTCTTGTTTTTACTTATAATTGAATGATCAATGTATCTATGACCTAATGGATGGAATGGCAGTTAATATGTCGAGGCATCGATGGTCCTTAGTGATTCTCGACTAAGTATGAGACCCATATGCTCGGAGTTGTTAATTACACCTTTAGATTACACATTTTCAATATGTTTGACAAAATTCCTATCATGGCCAGTAGGGGTCCAGTCAAGGTCTTGAACAAGTATTTGATTTAGTATTGTCATTTCCATGTTAATTTACTGATCTAAAGAGATGGTTCAATTATGGGCAATGACTTGGGCTCTGGGCTTGAAAAAGTGGCTCAAATTCCGAAGTCACTAGCATAGCACTAACTGTTGTGGTCTCTGGTCGCTGGCAGGCAAGCCTGTGAGACCGACTTTGAGTTGTTGGTTGCACTCATGCCTATAGCATGCGGAAGACTGAGCCTCAAATTGTCCAAACGCTTAGTGGGACCCCAAGGCAAGCTGTCTAAAGTATTGGATCGGTTCTTGAGGGTCATGTAGCTGATAATTAATGTATGTATGGCGTGTTTCCATTGATTCAACTTGTTTAACGTGACTTGGGAGGTCGAATCATATCATAGTGGTCTCTCGTCGCATATTTACCCCAACTGGCCGGTTGCTTGGGTAGATGTGGGAAGAGGGTGTTACAGAGTGGTACCAGAGCATGGTTCAACCCTTGGACTGGATGGGCTATGTGTTGATCATGCTTGCATGTCAGTTGCATGTGTGTCTCTCACCCTTGCATTCCATGTGCTTGTGGTATTTGCATGATATTTGCTCATGATTGCAATGATGTTGTCATGTGAGATTTGAGGTGTTATTGTGGAATGCATCGTTGTGAGTGTATGACTGGTTACATATTGATTTATGTCGCTTACATGTATCATTGTAGTATGCTTGGTTACATTCTTGTATGCTTAGTTGCATGTATCATTCTTGTAGGTTTGATTTCAAGAATTTTTCATTCAGGCTTGATCATACATGTTTATGCATATGTGTGGATGGTTATGCATCGTTGATGATGTTCATGTTTGCATGTGGTCAAGTGTATAGTGACGTAATGATGGTGGTTGTCATGCATGAGGTCGTGGTGTGTGTTGTTGTTGAGGTCATGCATTGATGATTGGACCCTAGCTAGAATGATGGTTGCATGGTCGCATGCTTATGTTTTATGTTTCTATATGTGTCATGATTATGTTATACATGTATCACATTGATTTGTTGATCTTGCAGACAAGGTATCCTCCTTGAGCTATACTAAGGTACGTTGGTTTATTGTGATTTGGTTTAGCTAACATGATATACCTTGCAGGAAGAAATATCAAATGGATAGCATGATGGTTGACTACAAAGACTCTCCCTATGAATCCGAAGAGCAATATGGTGTTGGTAACTCTTCCAACTTGGCAATGACATTGAGAAGCTTAAAGGAAGAGATAAGGAGTTGTAAGGCAGATAATGATAGAATCATATAGTCATAGGAAAAGTTAGCAGAGGTAAATGCAGTCATACTTCAGAGCTTGTTAAATTTGTAACGACAGGGACCGCTTCAGATCAGTCATGAGTGGGTGGAAAAAACTTATGGGGCATATGGCAGTAGATCGCATGGTGGTCACCGATCAGATAGAGATGACACAATCCGAGATGGAAGATTGTTGGACACTTCGGAGAGGAGAAGGGCTAGACACATGTATGATTCTAGTTCTAATTCAGATAGGCATTATGATCGTCACCGCTATCATCCTTACAAGAGGAGTGATAGGGGATACTTTTCATATGAGTTTAAGAAAGCAAAGCCACCTACTTTTGATGGAGAGATAAAGAAATCACAGGATGCAGAGCCTTGGTTACTTGGTATGAAGAATTTCTTCAGGTCGAATGACTACTTAGAGAACAGGAAAGCTAGATTGGCTACTTTCAGTCTTAAAGGTAAAGCAAACATCTGGTGAGAAGATGTGAAGAATGTCAGGGATATAAATGAGGAAGATTTGACTTGGAGTGAATTTGAGTGGCTATTCAAGAAAAGGTATCTATCAGAGAGATAATTTGATGACAGGGCAAAAGAGTTTTATGAACTAAAGATGGGATCCATGATAGATGATGAGTATACCAGTAAGTTCTTGGAACTATTGAGGTATGTGCCTTACCTCAAGGAGGATAAGGCTAAGATTTAGAGATTCGTTAGTGGGTTACCGGTTGCATTCAAAGATAGGATTGAGTTCGACAAGCCTAGATCATTGGAGGAGGCTATCCGAAAATTGAAGCATTGCTACGAACAATCGAAGCGCAAACTGAGACGAAGCCAGATTGGAGAGGTAATACAAAGAACAAAGGCAAATGGGATAAGAAGCGAGTAAGACCATAGGATTTGGGTAACAAGGAGAATGTTGCACCACTTAAGAGGTTCAATGCATCAGATAGAGGACAGGGACATAGCTATGAGGAGCAGAATAAGGAGCCATTGTAATGTTGGACTTGTGGAGGAGATCTTTGCAAAAGGGATTGTACATAGTAGAAGAGTGGTAAGCCTAAGATATACAGTGTGCAAGAGGTAAAGACTGTTGGAGACGTTGGTCAGAGTATTCCATGTATCTATCCAACCTTGGATAACAAACAGGTAGAGCATCAAGCATCTATCATCGACATGGACGGTAAGATTTGTAATCAAGTTATTTCTATTTTGATTGACCCTCGATCTAATTATAGCTATGTTAGTCCTGAATTGGTAGACAAGTGTGGTTTGGGTAAGGAATTTCATGCAGAGTCTTGGTCAGCACAGTTGGCTACAAGTACGAAGAAGCAAGTTCATCACTGGATAAGAGATTGTGCATTTGATTTGAATGGTATGCCTACCGCAACACATTTGAATGTATTACCGTTGGGTTCATACAATATGCTATTGGGAATGGATTGGTTGTATCTACATAGAACCAAGGTAGACTGCTATGATAAAGCTATTGAGTGTGTTGATGGCAATGGAGAACCAAGAGTATTACAGGGTAAGAATAAATCTACATCATTTAGGATGGTGACGGCTATGCAAGCAAAGCGTAGCCACAGGAAGGGGTGCAAGTTATTTGCAGTACACATTTCTAGTGATAAGGGTAAGGAGGCTGAGGATGCAGATGTGTTGAACAGGTATCCAGTTTTGCAGCAGTTTCAGAATGTATTTCCGGGGGACATTACAGAGTTGCCACCTCACAGGGAGGTAGACTTTTTTACTAAGTTAGTGCCAGGGGCAACTCCAACATCAAAAGCACCTTATAGGATGAGCGCACCTAAGTTGGTTGAGCTGAAGTTGTAGTTAAAGGAAATGTTGGACAAGGGATACATCAGGCCAAGTGTATCACCTTGGGGTGCATTGGTCTTATTTGTGAAGAAGAAAGATGATACTCTTAGATTATGCATTGATTATAGGTAGTTAAACAAAGTGACTATCAAGAACAAATATCCTTTGTCGAGGATTGATGACTTGTTCGATGAGCTGAAGGGAGTAGCAACGTTCTCGAAGATTGACTTGAGATCCTTATACCATCAGGTATGCATCAAAGAGGAGGACATTTACACGACTCCGTTCACGACCATGTATGGGCATTATGAGTTTGTTGTTGTTCCATTTGGCTTAACTAATGCTCCAGCTACATTTATGTGTTTGATGAATTGTGTGTTGTGTCCATATTTGGATAAGTTCATTATTGTGTTCATTGATGATATATTGGTATATTCTAAAAATGCGGAATAGCATGTCGAACATTTAGTGGCAGTGTTGAGGTTGTTGAGGGAGCATTCGTTGTATGCTAAGCTCAACAAGTGTAGTTTCTTTCAGACTGAGGTGCACTACTTGGGACATGTTGTCTCCAAGGAAGGTATTGCAATAGATCCAGAGAATATAAGGGCCATCATGGAGTGGGTAGCTCCTAAGAGTGTGGATAAGGTGAGATCTTTCATGGGTTTGGCAGGCTACTATAGGAGGTTCATCAAGAACTTCTCGCAGATTGCTTATCCCATTACATCATTACAGAGGAAAGGTAAGAAGTTCAAATGGACTGAGGAGTGTAAGTCTAGCTTTGAGCAGCTTAAACAGTTGTTGACACATGCACCAGTACTACATATTGCAGATCCAGACAAATAGTTTGTGGTATGAACATATGTTTGCAAGAGAGGGCTTGGTGGAGTCCTTATGCAGGATGGACAGGTGGCATGTTATGAGTCCCATAAACTAAACGAGCATAAGCAAAACTACCTGACACATGATCTTGAGTTAGAAACAATTATACATTCATTAAATATGTGGAGGCATTGTATTCTTAACTAGTGGTTTGTGCTTATAAGTGATGACATTGGGTTGAGGTATTTGTTTGACGAGTCGAATATGAATGTCAGACAGCCTAGATGGTTGGCCATGATCATCGATTTTGATTTTGAGATCATGTACATCAAAGGTAAAGAGAACAAGGTGGCAAATGTTCCCAGTAGACAGGTACAGGTACACCACTTGGCAGCTATGAGCTCCTACGGGACATACTTATAGGATAGGATCTTGCAAGTAGGTCAGCAGGATGTAAGGTATATGGAGATTGTGCACATGCTGCAACAAGGTGATGGTACAGGTAGATGTACATGTCATGGTACAAGTACAAGTGCAGCACATGTACATGTAGTGGTACAAGTACAAGTGGTGGTACAAGTATAGGTGCAGGTGCATAGGACATGGATTATTGTCTTATAACAGATGGATTGGTCAGGTTCCGAGACATGATATATGTATCAAATAGCAGTGAGCTCAAGAAGATGATCTTGAGGGAGTTTCATGCGAAACAATATTCAGGTCACTCGGGTTATCATAAGACACTGACAACAGTGAAGAAATATTATTATTGGTTGAATTTGAAGAGAGACGTGCCAAGTTTGTGGTGAGGTGTTTCGGCTATCAGCAAGTGAAAGCATAGTGTAAACATCTAGGTGGACTGCTACAGTCGATCATGATTCCAGAGTGGAAATGAGAGGCAATTTCCATGGATTTCATCACAGGGTTGTCAAAGACAGTAAAGCAACATGACTCCATCATGGTCATTGTGGACAAGCTAACAAATGTTGCACACTTCATTCCAGTGAAGTCTACATTCTCAGCTAGTGATGTGGCACAGTATTCATCAGAGATGTGGTTAGACTACACGATGTTCCAAAGAAGATTGTATCAGATAGGGATGTGAAGTTCACTTCCAAGTTTTGGAATGAGTTATTTGTAGGTTTGGGCACGAAGTTGGCCTTCAACACAACTTATCATCTGCAGACAAATGGACAGACAGAGAGGGTCAACATGATATTAGAGGACATGTTGAGGATGTATGTGATGCATCAACAATGGAAGTGGGAAGAGTATCTCCCCTTGGTAAAGTTCGCATACAACAATGGTTATCAGGAGTCATTGAGGATGAGTCCTTTTGAGGCACTATATGGGCGGAGTTGTAACACTACTATCAGTTGGAGTGATCCGGTTAGCAGAGTATTGATTGGACCAGATATGTTTGCAGAAATGGAACAGGAGAAGAAGGTGATCAAGAAGAATCTAAAGGCAACACGGGATAGGCAAAAGATTTATGCAGATAGGAACAGGTTGTTCAAGGAGTTATAAGTTGGGGAACATGTGTACTTGTGCATCAAACCAAAGAAGAGCTCCTTGCGGATTGGCTCATGTGCCAAGTTAGCACCATGATTTTGTGGACCCTTCAGCATTATTGAGAGGATTGGGCCAGTAGCTTATTGAATTGCACTGCCTCTTACAGTGAGAGTCCATGATGTTTTCCATATCTCATTGCTTAAGAAGTATGTTAACGATGATGATCATGTGATTGGCTTGTAGGTATTGCAGGTGGAACCAAATGGAGAATTCCAGCTGGACCCTCATTGTATATTGCAAAAAAAGGTGCTCATGCTTCGGAATCGAGCAATCGAGCAAGTTAAAGTGTAATTGAAGCTCTTTGGGCCCAATGAGGCTACATGGGAGATGGAGGATCAGATGCAAGCTATGTATCCTTCCTTGTTTGTCAGTTGAGGTAAAGCAACTTGACATGGTGGTTTGGTATTTGGTTATGGTGGCTTGGTATTTGTTTATGATGGTTTGGTATATGCTTTATGATGGTTTGATATATCCTATATGATGTTCTGATATATGCTTAGACATGGTGTTTAGTATATGTTTTGATATATGCTTTGGTGTATTATTTGACATATGTTTGGTATATATATATATTTTATGATGTTGCTATATGTACACCTATGTATGGATGTAAATACTGTAACGAGCTATGTTATAAAGCTCCACTATGTGGTATGGGTGTCATGTTATTATGATATCATGTGGTTATGCTATCATGATGTTATGATGTCATATGGATTGGCACTCAGTAGAATGATCATTGTAAATACCATAATGAGTTGTGATATAAAGCTCCATTATGCGGTATGTTGTCATGTTGTCATGATGTTCTTCTCTTGAGCAGATTTTCCATTGTAAATACTGCATCGAGTTGTGTTATAAAGCTCCACAAGTAGCATGTCTTCTTTCAGCAAGTTGCTGAGGTATATGTGTGATTGAACACCGAGGACGATGTCCCCCAAGGGGGAGGGTTCTGTAATAGCCCTGGTGAAAATTCCATGTAATAAAAGTTAAAAATGATAACCACGGATGAATGGAACACTTATTCCAAGCTGAATGTTGGGCAAGACATCATAGGGGGTGTTCATTTGGTTGTTTATGGCTAAGGAAATTGGCAAAGGAAATGACTAAGGCATTAAAAGTCAAAAATACATTTTTGGCACATTTATTTATGAAAACAATGGAAATTAGGAGAAAAAGGAGGTGAAAGGTCATAGGTTGCATGTGAGGAGGAAAATGAAGGAAAGTAATGGAAAATGAAGAAAATAGAGGCCTTATCCATAAAAAGGCTTCTGAGGATCAGTTGGTAACCTTTTGTCAGTTCAGTTTTGGAGCTCTTTCATTATTCTTTCTCTCTCTCTCTCTCTCTCTCTCATACTCTTGGAGACGTAGAGTTTCTTGGAGCACTCTTAGAGGGTGTGGCATATTTGGATTCTTGGAGAAAGAAGGCAAAGGAAGAGCAGGAAAGTACAAGAAGGCATCGAGATCAACATCTACATCAGATTTGTTTGTAGGTACTGAGTTGCATGTATGTTTCCTTCACTAGTTTTGGCATGCATGACATATGAATGTGGTTTGTTGGTTGTCATATGTCATTGGCATGGAGGATGGATGGGATTAACAATGGATTTCCTAGTTTTTCCATTTCCTGGATAAGCATGGTGATTGTGAGTTTATTTCCTTGTTGTGCTTTTGGTTGGTTCTCATGTTTCCTTAACTTGGATTGAGTTATTAGTCTCGTAGCCTTGGCTGGATAAACACTTTGGAGCTCTGGAACAACTTGGGTTGAGTTACTAGTCCCATAGCCTGGGTTGGACAAACGCTCTGGAGCCCTTGGTGGGTTGAGTTACTGGTCTCGTAGCCTTGGTTGGATAAATGCTCTGGAGCCCGGTAAAGCTGTGGGTTGAGTTACTAGTCTCCTAGCCAAGTTGGACAAACGCTCTGGAACCCTGGATGGCTGGGATAGAGACCAATCTAATGATGGTTTTATGATGTTTGATCGTGAGGTGGATTCACTGTTTGATGGGTTGAGGTGGATGACATCTAGAAGACCTAGATGGTTTTTTATTGATGTGTTATATGAGATCCCACATTCATGCTTGGAATATGGCACGAGGGTGAATGGTTGAAAGAGATTTGGCTCAGCCATTCTACGGTCGGGTGGAACGTGGAAGTCCCATCCCGGGTTTGGATTTTGCATCATTAATGAAAGGTTATTTCTCCTGGTATTTCTATGAGCATTTTGATGGATTATACGTGGTTTATATGGTTGTACTTTCATGAGTATTTCTGTCCCTATTATGCTGGTTATGTATGTGTTTTATGACAACAACCATGTATGGCTTTCCTCATGTTTTTACTTGTAATTGAATGATCAATGTATCTATGACCTAATGGATGGAATGACAGTTGATGTGTTGAGGCATCAATGGTTCTTAGCGATTCTCAGCTAAGTACAAGACCCATATGCTCATAACTGTTAATTACACATGTAAATTAACATGTGCAATATGTTTTGATGAAATGGTTGTCGTAGCTAGTAGGGGTCTAGTCAAGCTCTTGAACAAGTATTTGCTTTAATATTTTCATTTCCATGTTAATTTACTGATATGAAGAGATGGTTCAATTATGGGTTCCAGCCCTGAAAAAGTGGCTCAAATCCCTAAGTCACTGGCATAGCACTGACTATTTTGGTCTTTGATCGCTGGTAGGCAACCTTGTGAGAGTGACTTTGAGTTGTTGGTCGCACTAATGCATATATCATGGGAGCGATTGAGCCTAAAATTGTCCAAAAGCTCAGTGGGACCCCAAGGGAAGCTATCTAAAGTATTTGATTGGTTCCTGAGAGTCCTGCAACTGATAATTAATGTATGTATGGTGTGTTTCCGTCGATTCCACTTCCTTAACGTGACTTGGAAGGTCAAATCATATCATAGTGGCCTCTCGTCTTATGTTTACCTCGGCTGGCCAGTTGCTTCGGTAGATGTGAGAGGAAGGTGTTACATCAACCTAATAAACCTATGTCAACCTAGTAAACCCAAGTCAATTAGTAAACCTAATAACCTTAGGTCAACCTATTAAACCTAGCTGTACATGGTTATATATGGTTAACCTAGTAAACATAGATCAACCTGAAACCTAAGTCAACCTACTAAACCATAGGTTTGTCACATACCCACATTTCACACGTATATATATATAAACAAGTGAAAATAGTTACCTATCCCTAATCATCTTGATGTATCGTTTTAATAGATTATGTGATGATGCAAGTATAATATTGGTTTGTTCAAGGTTATGGTGGCTAGACATATTTCATATTGGATAGGTTTCTTTTTTTAAGGTTCATTCCTAGGTAATTCAACGAATTCCCTTACCCACTTAAATATTGTGATCCACATAACAAGTTGTGTGAATTCATGTTTATGTATTCCTGTTCCAAGGATTAGTCTACGTTTGAATGTAAAGAAAACTTTGGTATTGGTGGTTAACAATTTACTATCACGCATTTTTAATTAACCTACGAATTCTCTAGAGGCGACCCTAATTTCCTTTCACCTTGGCACGTTCAACTGATAGTTGGTATTGGCTTCCTCCTTGGGGGAATACATGTGTAAACTAAGGGTTCGATACCTCGTTTCTTGATTTTTTGTGCTCCAAATGGTTCACGCCACGTCTCTAGGATCCATGTGTGATTTCCATGTGTGCATCAGTACTAGGACTTCATGAACGGAAAGGATTTGTTTTACACGATCTAACGGTGGCAATGGCGATGGCTCTCTCCCCTACCCAAACTTAGGGTTTGAGTTCTCACCACTTGGTTCTCTCTATCGTTTTTGGGGTGGTGTTGTGCCCGTAAAGCATCGTCGTGATACTTCCTGGTATACCAACAGTTGTATGCGCATTCCCAGTTCGTGGCAAGCATACATTCCCTCCATATCCGAATTATCCGCCAATTCTATTGTCAGGTAAAGTTTAAATTCATATTTTTATCTTTTTATTTTTTTTTCATTTGTCTCCGCTTATTAGAAGCTCAGCGTTCTCAGACCATGCATGCCTTAGTCGATAACATCTCTATTTTTTTTTTTTCCCTCTGTGTTAAGGATCTCTTCGCTATGTTAAGGAAATGTTGGATTTATTTTAACTCTGCGCGTTCACATCAGAATAAACTGATCGCAGCCGCTTTGAGCATGCTTTGTTATGTAACATGTACAAGGTTTCCATTGAGTCTTATGAGCTTTTCATTCTTAATCTGGCATAGGTTGCCACACAACCCCTGATTGTTGGATGTTTCACCTCCACAGGTTCATGCGAACTGGCGCCACTCTTTCTTTTTGTGCAGGGTCTGGTTAACATCCTATGGTGGTTACTACACGTAAATTATCAGAGAAATTTGTCGTTCCTCTTTCCTTGAAGGGTTACGTGACCATATATGGTTTGACCCTCAATTAATTTTTTTTTTTTTTTTTCTTCGCATTCTCCTTTTGATGTTCCAGGGTTTTGTAAACCCTTGCAGAATTTAGTCAAGCTTTCCATTTCCCTTCATGGATACTACTTACCTTTCCTATAAACTAACTGAGTTATCTCAATTTGCTCAAGAACAAACACCAAGGCTCTCCAAGTTACAAGTATACGTTTGTATTTATTATTTGATAAAGTTTTTATGTTATATATTTATTTTCATCGACATTTTACGGTTGTCTTTGGATTTGTTTTTCAAGGGTTTACTCCGTTGTTCAAAATGCTCGGTCGCAGGTATACTACTATTGCGTCAGTCGATATTCCTAATTGATGAAGCAATTTCCAATGATAATCTCTATATAAATGTTTCTACAACTTGGTCTCACCTTATTCCTCTTGTATTCTCCTTTTTAGTTCGATGCGACTATTGGTCGAGTTTTAAGTGCATCTTCCATCCACTAGTTCAGTATTATTCCTAGGCAAAATGGCTCTATCGCAGTAGTTCTCCCTTGCGGCATGTGCCCCTTAGGGGTGACCTTGATAAAAATTTCTCTATATGTATAATATTGTGGTTCGATACCCAGTGATGCGTGGTTTGACAGTCAGGTTATTTGGGCTAAGTTTGGGAGACTGTAGTTCAAATCTCATTGAGTACACTGGCGTGCTATGGTGGATGCTCGAGAAGCAGATTCCACACCCCTGCCTCGGCGGCACAAGAGTCTTGCTTTGCTAAAACCATATGATTTTAGTATACCAACTTGCAGGTAGTTGGATGTACTCTTGGTGTTATAGTGGAAGCTATCTTGGTGTTATAGTGGCAGCTACCAAGATTGATCCCGAGTCTTTCATAAATTAGGACTAGCAATTACCGATTCACTACATGGTTAAAAAAAAAACTGTGGTTGAATACCCATACCCGAAACCACTAAGAATTTAACTTAAATTTCTATACTTGGTGACTGATTTGATGAAGTGGAGCCCTTCTGGGGTTATTATTAGTTTTTGTTGTTACTTCATACACAATGTCAATTCCTATTCTTAAAAGTTCCTTGTGCGAATGGATTTTTCTGTGGTCCGAGTTCCTGAATGCCTACCTCAATACTTTAAGGGCTTATGCCCGCTAAGTGATTAATTGATCGTTTATAATCTCTTATCATTTGTTGTTATATGTATTTACTGTAGGAATTTACAGGGTAAGTTCCTCAGACAGAACACCAAAGGACACTGCTCACAAACAGATCACAGATCAATACACCAGTATTTTGACGTGGTTAAAACCCTCAAAGAGGGAAATAGTCCACGGCTTGATCCAACGCGGCCACTTCAGGGAATTTTATTAATAAAGAATGAAAATTTACATAAGCTTCTCTCATGCACGGTTAACCTACAAATGACCCTCCTGCGCTTTAAATAGAATTCATGGACCAATCGGGTGTCAAGCCACGGATCAAGTGTCGGTAATACCGAGGAGAGAATGAACCGTCGGATCACTACATATCGTGACCGTCGGATTGTAAGTTACAAATGTACATAGTAAGAAACACACTTTACCTAACTCTATACTAGACCAAGTTATACTTAACTATTCCTACGTGTCGGAATATCCTAACACCCCCCCTTAAGAACAACTTGGGATAGGATTGAAGGATTTACAAATATG